>LKNJ01002467.1:1588-51138 GCA_002120245.1 Maccullochella peelii
CCCCCCCCCCCCCCCCCCCAGCGTAAGGCGTCACCAAGGGAGCGGAGCTGCATCAAGCTAGACACATACAGCCAGACAAATAAAAGGATTCCGTTTAGAGACTAAAAGTATAATAGAACATGAGCTGAAAGTGCAGCAGTAATATAGGAAAAGATAATGTAACCATTTATATTTGAAAAAACCCTCGAGTTGTCATTTAAGTTTCAACATTAAGGATTTTATTGATAAAGCAAGTGTGTGGTCGAATTATTATTGATATTAATAAAAATATAATTATATTATATTGTTTTGTCTTGTCATTATGTTATTATTCAGTTGGCCATGACACATTAAATATTATATATTCTCACATTTTCTAGCCTACTGTGCTGTAAGGGAAACATGTGTTGATTGCTTTTTTATTTTGAAAGTTTGATCGGAAGTGCCTTGCCGCTGGTGTAGTGGGATCAGAGGACGAAATTCATTGAAGCAGACGCGCAGTGGAGGCTTGTGTGGTCCCTCAACGAGAAATTCAAGCCATCGCCGTTTATTCAGCTGCACGTTTATTTCACACTGGATAGGAAACAATTAATCAGTTCACAGGAAACAAGCTCAGTCGATTAGGCTACACGCCGGAATAACGCACACTGCGTGACCTTGCATTGAATGTCATTATAGACGGATTTTTTTAAGCACCGACACGGTAAGGTAATAAGCATCTTTATTCGCACGGAGCAGGCGAGAGCAATGTCGATATTATGGACTACTGTAGCCTATGTTGCCTGTGTGCAGTCTTGATTTCGAGACCATATTTATCTTTTATATACAGTTATCATGTTTTGATGGAAAAAGCTCCGGCGTTTTGGAAAAATCATATTGATAATAGGATTACTCATGCAGCGTAGTTGAAGGCCGGACTGCATGCCGCAGAATGCAGATTCGCCATTCAAATGGTTAATAATCCTGTTGTAAATATATTAGCCTAAGCCTTTTATGAATATAAAATATGCGGTTAAATGTTTATTCGAACAGTGATGTAGGCCTGTGGTTTATTCTCAGAGCAGTTTATGCGAAGAGCGCGTGCAGGAAGGCAGATGCTGCAGCAGCTCTTGATCCGCTTCAGGCTGGAAAGAGGGAGCGAGGTGGTGGGGGGGGGGCGTCATCCTTAGGATCATTAAATCACACTGTGTGTCTGACTGTGCACTCCGCTACTTATGCGTCGGTCTGGCACTGTATAGGAGATGACCCATTTCAATATAAAAGTGGGGCACGGCCCCCACCACCCCCCCTCATTATAAGGGCCACCAGGTTGGCTGCTGGTCGTGCTCAAACCAAAAATCTGCTGACACATGCGCTGTGCCGGCTGGTGCTCCCAGCCTTTGTGCGCAATGAAGCCTATAGCCCATCTATCATGGCCGCCTGGGGCCACAGACTCCTATAGGCTTAAAACTGGTCTTCTGTTGGCCTGGGTTCGTTTCTTTTAGGGCTTTATACTACTGAAAGATGAATAATCTTTCAATATCTTAAAATAATGCATATAATGGAATTGTCATTATGTTCCAATTTAAAAATAAGCAACCTTAGGGTGACCCAACACCACTCTTACTCAGTGAATCCAGCTCTATTTACTAAATGCTGATTAAAAACTGAGAGTTTAGAGGCCTCTATTCTCACACCTGTCTCTTTAATTTCAGGTCACTGGCCACAGCCATGGAGATTGTCACCCATTTAATTAATGACACCATAGAATTCTACAAATGGACCCTAACTATTGCAGGTAATAATCTTGTATTTTTTGTCATGTCTGAGAGTCAGTGTAAGAAATCCTTTTGAGAGAAATGGTGTTCTTACAAGTGACTAAATACACATTTTCTTGCGTGTGCACTTGTATATACACAATGTATACGTCTACAGGTATGTTTTTCCTGTGAGTCGGTAAAGAATGAGTCAGAGACCTGCTTCCATATCTGAACTGGAATCAGTACATGAAATCAGTAGCTTTTCTTTTGATACACCTGCGAAATTGAAAACAAAAAAAATGGAAAATAGTAAAAATGTTGTAGGGATGGATACTGTATCTTTCACCTCATAAGATAATTCAAATTCACACTCATGTATAACATTCTGAAAGTGTCACATGCACCATTAAACAAGGGTGTCTACATCAAACTGACCTCCAGACAGGTCACCTGGGGACAAAATCTGGCATCTGTACTCAGCACCTGACTGACCTGCACTCTGCTTAAAAATAAACTCACACTGAACCCACACAGTGTTGGTGTAGTGCGAACATTAAGAAGGGTTATGCAATGCTATGAGAACATCTGTCCCACAGACAAGCGAGTGGAGAAATGGCCTCTGATGGACAACCCCCTGCCCACGCTGGCCATCAGCACCTCCTACCTGCTGTTCCTCTGGCTGGGGCCCAAATACATGAAGAACAGAGAGCCCTTCCAGCTCCGCAAAACCCTCATTGTCTACAACTTCAGCATGGTTTTCCTCAACTTCTTCATCTTTAAAGAGGTAGGTTAAAAAAACTTTAGTGAGTCAGTTGAATCTGTGGAAGTCTTAACCCAACCATAACTATCCGTCCAGATGAGTACATTACAGTAGCAGTTTTTCCCCCTGGGTTTGGACTAACCCTATTACAGTGTATAAAGCTTTCTGCCTGCACTCTATGTCCCTTCCTGTTCCTCTCACTCTCACTGTGTGTCTCTGCCTTTGTCCATTCATATCAGTGATTCAGTAGAGATATTCTCTTGTTTTTTAGCTGTTTATGGCAGCACGGGCAGCAAGCTACAGTTACATCTGTCAACCGGTGGACTATTCAGACGACCCCAATGAAGTCAGGGTGAGTGTTTGGAGCTGAGGCAGCTTGCAGGAGTTTGTAGACACACACATAAAGACACATGTACACACACTCACTTGTATTCAATGAAGATGAAACATTTACCACAATGGATTGAACCTCACCTTCCCTATTATGTAACTCACTTACAACATTAACTTTGCAGTAATTAGTTACCAGAAGGAACAAGACACCTCTACTAATTTATGCAACATGTTTCACAGATAAATCTAACTTCTCTGTAGTGCTCTATTCTGCCCAAACGATCAAGAAAACTCATGTCAGAGTGCCAGGGAAGCTTCGGCCTCATTAGTTTTTAGAAACATGATCAGCTTCCATTCATTTGAGCCCTCGTTCTGTTATCAGAAAAAGTGCGACCTGGAAGAGGGATCATGGAAGGTGTTCAGTTTCCCCTTCCTTCCTACTGCTCCATGACGTAGTTACACATCTGACACAGTCAGTCGGCCTCAGGTGAGGTTAAGAATATAATAGACTAGAGAAGAATAGAAAATATTGTTAAATCGATGCAGCTTTCTGTTTGATTATACTACAAGTTAGAAAAGAACTACTCCTCTAACTGTCCCTTTTTGTTTCTGCTTCCATGCTCCACCTGTGCCTGTCTTCTCCTTTCAACTCATTTCTCATGTTCTGTCTGAGACAGGTGGCAGGCGCTCTGTGGTGGTATTTCGTCTCTAAGGGCATCGAGTATCTGGACACAGTGTTTTTCATCCTGAGGAAAAAATTCAACCAGGTTACTTTCCTGCACGTCTACCACCACTGCACCATGTTCACGCTCTGGTGGATCGGCATCAAATGGGTGGCAGGAGGACAGTGTGAGTAGCTCGTGCTACAACAGATTTCTATATTATGCCCTATGCCTATTCTTACCCATAAAGTCATATATTTTTGATCCAACATTTAAAATAGTTGTGATCTTAACTTCCTATTTCCTTTAGTTCTCTTCCATATGTACATATAGTACTATGTACTATAAGTTGTAAGGCTCCCATTTTCAGGGAGCCATTGGCTTCCATTTATTTCCCAGCTGTCATGGATGTATTACCACACGGACCTACTGGCACTGGCCCAGGGCCCCACAGGGGTCAAGGGGCCCTGAAGCCATGCAGAGTCTTTGATTAAAATGACTGTTATTAACATTTCTTGCTGGAGAGTCAAATGGTGCAGTCAAAACCAGGTATTTCTTGATCATGTCTTTTTCTGGTGAACCAAGTCCTTTCATATTGAGCATTTTTGGTCATTATGTGGTAGGAAGGTAGGAAGAGGAGCCTTTTACACTTCTGTGCCCAGGGGCCCTTTGTGTCATAATCCATCCATGCCAACAGGATGAAAAACATCTTGCAGATACATAGCTACATAATCCTGCACGGTGGACAATTTGCCGAATTATTTCTAGTTAATCTGTGTGTGTTAATGCAGCTGGAAAATGATTCTCAATAATGTAAAGTATTCACAATTTGTAGTTAGAATATGAAAAACTGCCAATATTGTCCTTAAATGGAAAAAATACAATAAAAGGGTTTATAGAAACCACATTTGTGTAACAAAACTGTATTGTAGCACCACAAGCGTGACAAAACTAATATCAGTGTTTTCATTTTCTTTTATTTGCAGCATTCTTTGGTGCACACATGAATGCAGCAATCCACGTCTTGATGTACCTGTATTATGGCCTGGCCTCCTGTGGACCTAAGATCCAAAAGTACCTGTGGTGGAAGAAGTACTTGACCATCATCCAGATGGTAAGACATTACCTCACTGTGTGGCTAATTTCAATAGAAATTCCTTTTACACATTTTGGAGGGTTAATCTTACCTTGCTTCTTACACTGAATCTCTGACTGAAATAATGAATCTCAGGCTGAAAGCCATTTCTTAAAAGGTGTGAAACCATTATAAATTGCAAAAATGTGACTTTGTTTCCCACTTTGTGTCTCAGATCCAGTTCCACGTCACCATCGGCCACACAGCCTTGTCCCTATACGTCAACTGCGACTTCCCCCACTGGATGCACTACTCCCTCATCTGCTACGCCATCACCTTCATCATCCTCTTCGGCAACTTCTACTACCAGACCTACCGACGCCAGCAGCCCAGACGCGACGCCTCCTCTGCCTCCAAAGCAGGCAAGGCCCTCTCTAACGGGACCCTCAACGGGCTCAGCAAGGCCGCCAACGGAGCCGTGGTGACGGGAAGCAAAGAGGAGAAGCCCCAGGAGAACTCTGGCAGGAGAAAGAGGAAAGGAAGAGCTAAAAGAGATTAGAGGAAGAGGAGCGAGAGAGAGAGAGAGAGAGAGAGAAAGGTAGAGGTAGAGGGCCTTGCTTTGGGTTCTAGGTTGATTGTGCTAAAACATGAAAGACTTCATTTGGGGAAAATTAGGTTTATGGATGCATTAAGGTGTGATGTGTTTATTTAAGCCATGATCTGAGTTGTTGTAGATAAAATATGAGACAGGCTTGTGTTGAGAGAGGAGCATTCTGTTAGTAAGCGGTGTCAAAGGTCATGCCTATGGTGACCGTTATCACAAATAACCCAAAATACAGTAGTGTATGGTATGGGATAGATCTTCCTTCCTTCTCTTTATTGTGGTGCCAAGTACTGTAGATCTGGTTCAAAAAGTGACTTTCAGCTACTAAAAACGAAGCCTGAAAAGGAAACAAAGAGTTTACCAGGCCCATTTGGCATGCTGGGAAAGCTACAATAAATGCACCTGAGCTGCTTGAAAAAGAGTATACCATTATTATTAGCGATCACTCCTGTATTGAGACAGGAATACACATCACAACACGCACAAACATGTCAATTTATATTTGAGCGAATTATTTTTTGTTGTTCACCTTTACAGATATAAAAGTGATGATAATGTACAGTATCATGTCATTTTTGTCCTCATCTTATTCAAGTTATTACTGATGTTTTGTGAGAGAGACTTAAGTTTACAGTTTGTGTCTACTGAATGGACACCTCTGCAGTTATCCACTTTTTTGTGAACATGGAGTTGTCTTATTTATTCTTCTTTATTTAGAGTTGTGGACTCAGCCGCCACTCACTTTTGAGCTTTCACCCATTAGCGCACAGTTGTAAACATTCTAAAGATGGAAAATAAATCAATATCCAGAGGTAAGATGTACATAGAAATAGAAAAAAATGATTTATAACCCTTTGAGACTTGGATGGGATTGTTCCATCACTTATGCTTATGATGGAATAATCATCAACTGTAGCTCATAGAGGGTACAATTAAAATGTTCTATTTCTGTATACAACCATAACGGGTTTTATATATCCCTACTTGTATGTAATGTAATGAATATTATCCAGAGAAATGATGGATCTGATGATAATCTCAATGTTCCCCATTTTGACAGAGAAGCTGGTGGAGTTTTGTCTTTGCAGATGTTTACCTGTCTTTTTATATTATATCCTCTCTGATGTCGTTGTTTGTCTTACATGCTGGTGAAAATGTTGTGTGCCGAACAAAGACGTGGTGGTGTTCTGGGTTCCCTTTGTATTTATGGAGAATTCAGAACTAGCTAACAGCCAGTTTTTATCAAGCTAACTAAGCCTACCTTAAGCGCCATTTTCTTCCCATATTCAATCAAATATCTTTTTGTGTTTGTTTTCAGGCTTAATCCATGTCCTGGCTTGAATGTAAATTTATCAGGGTGGAATTTGGATTCAAAAGAGATAAAGGTTATGATATATATACAAGAAGAGCTGGTGAACATCTATGGTGACTGTGTATGTTATACCACTATGAAGAATAACTTTGCTCTGCCTGTCGTATAGAGTATAAATCAGCAGTCGGCTCTATTTCAGCAAATCCAGCTTTATGTCATCCATCAACCAATGCATTTTGATGTTATTTATCGGTTCTATTTATTTTTTATGTAAATACCAATTTTCATCTAGCTGAGAGTGCTTGTCTGTGTTTTTGTGTTCTTTTTGTGTTGTACATATTACATTGTGATATTTTGTACACTGCGCATTTGGGAATGTTCCCAGCTTGTTAGCTTGGACAGTTATACGTCCACATTGCTTCTGCGTGTTTTTTTTTTTAAGTATCATAACTTTGAACTCTCTTCAAATTAAATTAAACTGAATGCCTGTACAAATGTTGGCTTCCTTTTGCCACTTTATTTAACTGTCTACTTCATTATGTAGTAAATGTTAAATGGGTTTTTAACAAGGATATAAAGTATTTTACATTCTATGTGGATCAAGACTATGTTTTGACATGAATCCCTTGGGTGGTTTAGCTATTGGCAAAAGACAATATTGCTAACAGATTAGGAGCAGAGTAGGTTTCCAACACTAGAGGGCACCATGGTCACATTACGGTAAATTAGCATCACAGTTACTATAGGGTGTGCTCACTCTGTTGCCCACGTTTTGAACTGTCCACTGTAATTATGGAAATGACCTCTCTTCAAGATGAAGAGCTTTATCAGGTTATATGATATGAGGAGAGCAACATAATCACTCAAGATTGTTAATGGTCATCTGTGAATTATAAACTTAAGTTCCTGGTTTTCAGTTTGGTTTTGTCTTATTATCAGCTCATTTCACTCAGGCAGCCCCAAGTATGAGGTAGCCTCCACACACCGAAGTCGTCTTTGCACCGTGTTATCTGTAAAATGGGTTGAAACACAGTGCTGGAAAGTAACTAAGTATATTTTACTCATGTGCTGTACTTAAGGATATCTTTCAAGGCACTTGCATTTTACTTGAGTATTTCCTTTCTACTATTTTATACTTCTACCTCACCACATTTGAGACAGAAATATTGTACTATTTATTCCACAACATTAATCTGACAGCTGAGGCTACCTGGAAGTTCAAGGCTTTACAGACAACAATGTGATCAACATATTACATGAATTGTCATAGATTACCCAATACATATAAAGTAGTTAAAATGAGCTCTACCATGACCAACTACAACATTACAACACTTCTTGCATGTTAATGCATCAGCAATAATAATCAAATAGCAAATCATACTTTAACACTCTGAAAAGGACCGTTCAGCCTAATTAGTACTTTTACTTTTGATGCTTGAAGTACATTTAGCTAAGAATACTTCTACAATTTGACTTAAGTAATGTTTTGAATGCAGGACCTTTACTTGTAATAGGAGTATTTTTGCATTGTGGTATTGCTACTTTTACTTAAGCAAAGAATCTTAATACTTCTTCCACCACTATTGAAGCCAAAATAGACAAATTGAGTTTAATTTGTAAATTGTTGTCACCGTCAATGTATTGTTCACCTTTTCTCTTTGCCATTTATGTCTGTTTGCCAGTTTTGTTTGGTTATAAACACTGCTAAGCTATCATCATTACAATTTTTTATTCATTTCAAAAGACCGCTACCTCTTAAGCAATCCATATTTATAACAAATAAGCATCAAAATCTGCAGTGGTATAGAAGTGTGGTTCCAATGTAGGGTGGGGTCATGTCTGCCATGTCTTGATTCATAGGTTACTTGTCTGATATACTTAAAAAAAAAAAAAAACTGTGCTAAAGGCAAATCTCTGGCGAGCTGTTTCGTAAACAAAAAGAGAAAAACCTCTTAAAATTGAATTTATAACACTACTCATCCTGTCGAATTCTCAGTTACACAAAGGTTTCCATGGTAACTGTACACAGCAGCTGTCTGACCCACCCCCACGCCCTCACCCTCCCAAAGACCTCCCACCCCCACCCCCACCCACTGCATCCCCTCCTCCTGCCTCTTCTTCTTGAATCAGCTGGATACATGTGGGAAACAGCACCAACGCAATAAACTATTTAACAGTGTTTTAGTGCTTATGTGTGTGTGAGTGGGTAGGATTAGTGAGTGGAGGTTTCATTTGTGCGTGTGTGTGCTTTTGTAATAGGTAGAGATTGAGAAACACATTTGTATGTGTGTGTGTGTGCAATCCCCCTGCAGAGTTTATGAGTGGGAGGCCTCCACCAGCAGAGGGGTATTACATGGATGATGTTTGAGTTATTCTTCAAGCCAGAGCAATAATTTCACAACTCCTGTAACAGAAAACCATAACCTCATCAGCAACGTTCCCTTGGATGGTGGCCCCATATCCTTCCAACTGTTTCAGCCCTTTCCTCCAGTCTCCTCTTGTTGACAAAAGACATCTCTATAGCATGAGATGGCCCTGTCAACGAGGTCTCTAAAGGGCAAATGATTTATAGCTGCTGATGAATTACAGGCTGAGAAATAAGTTTCAAATATCTGCAGCAGATTACAGTTGATGATTTGTGGGAATCTCAAACGCTCCTTTAACATTTTGGCCAAACTGTAAGATTTTGCACTGGCACTCAAATGCCCTGCAGTGCTTTAGAAATAGTAAGCCATTAAACATCTTTTATAATGGACAAAATGGCAGATTTGGCCTTCTTAGCTTTAGCGCAAGTACAGTGTGCCAGTGCATGTGCTATGTGTAGGTTCTAACTCTCATTAGTGTAATCTCATTAATGTGTGACTTTTCAATTTCATGACAGTCAATCTAATGTTTATTATTCAAATGTTTGTCTTGAATTAAAAAGAATGACCACACTCTTTTCTATATCTCCACACGCCACTTGAATAGAGCATAACAAAGCCACAGAATGTGTATATACATCTATATGCACTATATGTGTTTGTGTAAGGCACACAGTAGTACACTGCTGACAGGATTCAGATGACTACATCAGCATTTATATATGTCAGTTTGAATGCGCGTCTGAATCTGTGCAGAACTGCCTCCTTCAGTGAAATCCCGTGTGGATTTCACAGCAACGTAACACTCTTCCTGCCTGTCAGAAGCTCAGTTGATATCTGGAGCACAACAACTGAGACCAGAGACAGGCATGTTTTTTATGCCTCATGGGAGAAACTTATTGCACCAATAAGGCACTAGCTTCACAAAGCCCTCTACTGCTTACCTGTCAGAATAAGGGCTTAAAGACGTCATCCATGGCATGTCATTATTTCAATAATGATAATGAACAATGAAGCATTGAAAATGTCTGTATATGACTCCTCCTATGTCAGTTGTTCTCCCCTGCTGTTTGTTCTTTTGCAGAGAAATTGATTTGTTTAATCTCTGGTAAGGCTGCCAGGTCTCTATATCACAATCACATTGAATATGGCTATCATGCTAATGTATCAAACTTCATGTGGAAAGGATTGATGCAAAAATGTTATATGTGGCCATTTTAAATAACACATTGCAGTTTAAACCCAGCGCGGAAACTACAACATGACACTGCAGATTATTCCTGAGTGCACTGCCTGGGATCCCCGTCTACACATAGTGTTACTGTGATGATCCGGGGAAAGGGTGTTTGCAAATAATAGACAAAGTGAGAATGAGAGAGAGACTTGGGAGTGTGAAATGAATGAGGGTGATATTTTTAGATGGATGTTCATCAGGGCCTATCTCTCTCTCTCTCTCTAACACACAGCTACTGTTGTGCTCTCACCAGTGCATGGTGTGGGATGAAGGACTGGGAAGTGAAAGAAGATTTACTACTCAAGAAGATGGACACATAAGAGAAAAAAAAACAATAGTGACAACACTGGCGAGAATTGTGGTTGAGTGAGCTGTCTCATTATCACTGCAGAAAACGTCCATCTTAACCAGTCATTCAGACTCATATCAAGTCTTTGACAAGTCAGCATCTCTTCTAATGGGATGAAATACAGACAGGGAACTTGTTTCAGGGATAGTGCAGAAAAAAATTATTTTTATAAATAAGTATTTTGACAAAGACAAGATAAGGTGATTCAATCCAATGTGAAAATTCAGTCAATTTATGTCTCTCATCCACACAAATTCATACTGGAATATATGTTTTAATTAAACTGCTAGATTAAATGTAAAATATGCTAACTATTAAAGAGAAACAGTATGTGAGGTTTCAACATTTCCCAGTAATTAAAGAAACTGACGTCTTCACAGAGCATGAAATGACACTTTATCAGCCAGACACCTTCTTTTGTTTTACTTTAGACAAAGCAGAATCAGTAGTCTTGTCTGACACATGGGAGCCTCCATGATGCAGACATCTGTCACTTTAATGCAAGCAAATGATTGAATGGTCCTGGGGCAGAAGGAGAGGAAAGGTGGGGGAAGTGGTGAATGTGTGTGTCACTGTGAAAGGGAGTGCAAGACCCCAAACATCTGTTATCCTATTCAGAGAAAATTAATCATCATTTGTGCCCAAAGCTGGCTTATTGCTACTATTGCAACATCTTGTCTGGCAGTTAAACTGTGATTACAATAGAGAGCAGTCTTGCTCCTGAATGGATCAAGATATGTATATAGCAAATGGATTGCACAGAGGTACGAGAGCTGTGGTTATTGAAGCCTTGACTGAAGCTAAAATCCATGCCATAAAACTTTCAGAACAGAACAAATCCTAGCCTTCAGTCTAAGTCAATCCCTGCAAACTTACTTGTTATTTTACTCACACAGGGATGATGCATGCAACACCAGTCCACCTACTTTGCAGTGTATCTTTAAAAAACCATGAGCCAATTCAGATGTGTGTATGTGCTTTATCTTGTTGGCACAGGTCCAAGAATTAAAAGCTCCAAATGACTGGTGAGATGGGTCTGGCCCACTGCAATGTAATTCAATCAAAGTGAAGATGCCTTGAGTTTATGAGGAACTCAGGAGAGGTGGGCCTGTTTCCAAACAGAGTACACAGTCCTCAGTAACCATTTCCATTGGAAAAACTCACACATGAACATGCTTTTGAACCGGTTTTCCATTTCCTTACAGCACAGATTCATACTAGTTCTGGGAGAAATGAATGGCAGGCAGAACTCCAAATGAAATTTCTTATTTATCCCCTGACAACATTAAGTAAGGCCTATTTTCCCCTCTCCAAATGCTGAATTGTTTGACAAATGATTCCCAGGCATTCGTGGAAAGGTTTTGTGTAACAGCTTCAGTTTGGGGTTTGAGAGAGAAAGAAAGATGAGAGATGGGAGAAAGAGGGCAGCGGCCAAGAAATAACAATATAGAAACTACCAAGCTTTTGAATGTTTTGAAACATCATTGGAGCTGTAAATAAAACCTTCTATGACCGAACTTTCACTGAAATCCAAGTCACAAATGAAGGTCATGAATCTGATCACTGAACCAAATTCAAATAAATGTCTAAACATAAACAAACAAAACCTTTTTACATGTACTCTTAATTTGAAGAACGCTTTACTGTATGTTATGACAAGGAGGAAAAGGACAGTAAGGTCATGAATTACTGTAAAACTCAAAAAAATGAAAGAGACAATCATATTTCCTGTATGTGCTGAAATTCCTAAATTCTTGATGAACTATGCTGTACTTGCTCTAGTTCAGTGACAGCTGTGCATTACTGTACCTTTGGGAAACAAACTTATTTTGGAACAGTCAGTTCTCTCTAGTGGTCAATTCAAATCCATAGTCAAGGTCAGTTCAAATGACTGAATACAAGGTGGATGTTCAGTTGCAAGAGTGGGAACATCCAATCACTGAGAGAGAGAGAGAGAGAGAGAGAGAGAGAGAGAGAGAGAGAGAGAGAGAGAGAGAGACAGAGAGAGAGGAAGAGAGAGACAGAGAGAGGGAGAGAGAGAGGAAGAGAGAAGCCTGGTGCGTGCAGCTTCATTTCCGTGCAGCCCTGGCCCTCCCAGCGATGATGTAATGTCATGAATATTGAAACAGGTTGCTTGGCGTTCGGGAGGCGCTCGAGTCAGCATCCCTTCTGCCTCTCCATCACCACTACCCTTCCATCCGACAAAACACCCAGAAAAGGTAAGAAATTCAATTGGAGCTTTGTGGTTTCCACGTGATATCCCATTTTCTTTGAGCACACAGGCGTCTTTTAGATGAATGTGACAACAGTAACCTGTATGAAGGGCAAATGTCTGACTGTGGTCCACATTACGCTCTGTACTGTCAGGCCTCCAAGGTGGGTTGATTTACTGTTGCTGCTTCCAGTTGTTTATATGTAAAACACTCAGGGTAATACATTCGTCTGAACGGAGCTTTTTTCCTTGTTTAGACTAATTTGATAGTCTTTATTTAATCTGAACTGGGTGAGACACTGTGTGTGGCAGGCAGTCGATGCTGTCTGCTTTTGAAACCAAAAGGACGAAAGGAAAAATGCATAGACTGTACCAACTGTGGAACAGGTAAAATAGACCGTCCGTTGCTTCTGTACTTTTCTGGCTCCTCTTCCATCCATTTGAGTAATGAGTCATCGGTAATGTTGGATATGAGGAGTAAGATGATGGCTGACAGTAACGTCTCTCTCAGTAGGCTACTCTTGTAAGCCTTAATGTGGCTCATCTAGTAGTGTCGGTGGACCATCTTTGTTTCTTTTGGGTCGGTCGAGGATCAGATCAGAGGCCACTCAGAGCCTTATTTCTGTCAGCTGAACAGACTGTTTAATTGGCTGGCTACTGCTCCGGTTTAATAGCCAATGACATTGCCTTCTCTTTGCTCCCTCTCTCTCTCGCCCATTGCTCTTTTGGCGGCGCAAATTACGCAAATGGTGGTCTAATTACCCGATCTGCAGCTGATCTCACACACATCTCATCAAACAGGGGCTGAACGGCCGATTGCACAATCACTGGTGGTCACGTAAGCCTGTCTCTGGACGCTTTCCACTGACAGTAGCCTAATTAGCTTCTAAAACCCCATCTAAAATGCATGGTGGGTCCCGATGTACTTGTTCTTTTTAATAGCCAGATTCGCTTGTCAGTTTAGTAACAAGTAACAAACTTAGTCTATTTGGTCGACCTGTAGAGGATAACCTTTTTTTATTGAGTATTATTTAGCTTATCCTATCCATCTTTTGTAGCCTTTATAGGTCTGAAAAGTCAATTGTTTTCCGGCCACAGAGATACTGGTGAGGGGGATGGATGTTGTTGAGGATGAGCTGAGCCTTTGACACCATGATGAACCCATCCTCTGCCGACTCGCCGCGGCAGCCAGACAATAGCAGCCGGAAGCAGCAGCGGTCGTCGTCTCCGGCCGGGCTCAAAGACGGTGGATCTAAAGCTACACAGAAGGGCAGCAACTCGTCAAAACCCATCACGTCAAAGCAAGGAGGAGGAGGAGGAGGGGGAGGGAGAAGCAGCCGAGGTCATTCTCCAGTTTCCACAGGCAGGGAGCGGCAGGCCGGAGGCGCTCCTGCTATCAGAGGCGCGGCTGCTGTCCAGGCTGCTGGTGCTGAAAGCCCGACGCTGAGCAGGAACGCGGCGGCGGCAGACAGAAGCGGCATCCAGACACCAGAAGATGCCCCTGATGCCTCCTCACCCTCCAGAGCAGATCCGAACCGCGTCGTCTCCGACCAGCCCTGCGCATCCAAATCCCCCAAACTGAGGAGCAAAAATCCGAGAGGTGGGGAGGCCGCCGCGGCGACGAGCAGCAGCAAGAAGAGCTCCAAAAGCACGGTAGGCTGCGGACCCGGTTTCTGGAAGGAGGGATGCTTGCAATCCGAGCTAATACAGTTTCATTTGAATAAAAGCCTGGGGAAGAAAGGGACAAAGATGCAGACGAAATCAGCATCATCGCCGGCCTCAGAGCCGGAGCTATCCCCCGAGCCCGACAATCCACAACCGGCTCCACAGCCAGACCAGAGACTACAAGAAGAGATAGAGAAGCTGGAGGATGAAAACGAGGAACTAAAGGTAATTTGTTAACATATTACAAGCCTGACAATTTATATTTGTTTGTAGAATGTCAATTGTAGCGTGCGCAATGGTGGCACCTGTTGTAGCCCATTTGCTTACAGGCTGACGAATGACTACTGCACCTAGCTGCATGATTTGTTTTGAAAAAGATGTTTGGAAAAGCTCCCTGACCAGTTTTTCTTTGTGAGCCCAGTTGGATTGAATTATTTTGCGTTACATTATTCCTCCGTGTTTTAGACTGAAATCGAAGAGATGCGGGCAGAGATGGATGAGATGCGGGACACCTTCTATGAGGAAGACGCCTGCCAGCTGCAGGACATGCGCAGAGAGCTGGAGAGAGCCAACAAGAACTGTCGGATCCTTCAGTACCGACTGAAGAAGGCCGAGAGGAAGAGGCTCCGGTTCGCAGAAAGTGGCCAGGTGGATGGAGAGCTGCTCAGAAGTCTGGAGCAAGACCTCAAGGTGAGTCTATGGCGGGTTGAGCATCATTCTATTATATTCTAACATGTTCATGATTAGTAACAACGTCTCCCTTTCCTTCTGTCTCTGTCTGGGTCCTCTCCCAGGTGGCAAAGGATGTGTCTGTGCGCTTGCACCATGAGCTGGAGAATGTGGAGGAGAAGAGGATGAAGACAGAGGAGGAGAATGAGAAGCTGAGGCAGCAGCTGATAGAGGTGGAGGTCACCAAGCAGGCCCTGCAGAATGAACTGGAGAAAACCAAAGAGGTAAGCGACTGAATTGCTATTGAATAAATACATATAGGCTAAATAGAATAAAAGTGGAATACAGCCCATATATTATATGTTATACGGGTAGGCAGAGACTTTGAATTTGAAAGAATTTCCATGAAGATGAAAGTCTCATTGAGTTAAAAAGCAAAATCCCCCAAAGCCATATCAATAAACCTGGTTAATCCCAGCAGTGTCCACCACTGCCCAGATTTAAGTCCTAATATTCTTTTTACGATTTGTGAGATAACAAATACAAGCTCTTTTGGGGGTGTTTTTACTCAAATTTGAATATTTAACCAGAAATGTTCTTGAGGGTGACTTTAAACGGTCCTATTTTTCCCATTACTGAGCCTTCAGTGTTCCATAAATCTGGATGATATCACTGCCCTCAGCAAGAAAGCAGTGAGCTGATGATGATGATGATGATGATGATGATGATGTAACCACTGTTTCCCTGCAGCTCTCACTGAAAAGAAAAGGAAGTAAGGACGGGCAGAAAGCAGAGAGAAAGGCTCCACAGACTCCAGTCGAGGTGCGTCAGCGTTTACATTATTAGATTATAAAGTTATAAACTTCAGTGGAGATGTTTAATAATGAGGTTTTACAATGCAATTTCCAAATTAAAACAAAATGTGATATGCAGAACTAGGCATCAGAGAGTCATACTTTGTAATGAGTGAAAGTAACAAACATGACCATCATCCAATTACAATATATGCAGAGGCAATGAAACAGTTTCCAGGAAGGCAGATTTTTAAGCCAAACTAAACACAACTTACATGAGAAAAACACTGCTAGTGTATTTTCTTCAATGTTGACTAGACTGAAAGTAATAGGCAAATAAACAAACTCTTCTCTCTTCACAGGAAGAAAATGATGATTTGAAATGCCAACTGGCCTTCATCAAGGAGGAAGCCATCTTGATGAGGAAAAAAATGGCAAAGATTGACAAGGAGAAGGACAGACTGGAGCAGGAGCTGCAGAAGTACCGCTCCTTCTACGGGGACGTGGACAGCCCGCTGCCTAAAGGTGAGGCTGGAGGACCTCCCACCACTCGAGAATCAGAGCTGAAACTCCGCTTACGCCTGGTGGAGGAGGAGGCGAACATCTTGGGCAGGAAGATTGTGGAGCTGGAGGTGGAGAACAGAGGGCTGAAGGCTGAACTGGATGACATGAGGGAGAACAGGTACCGTGAACTCATTCATCAGATTCTTGATGATTGAAACAGTAGAAAAGATTTCCTTTGTTATGGAAAGGACGAGCATTATATTCCCACATTAGGGAGAAGTCAATCTGTTATTTGTGATGAGGAAAATAATATTATTTTCATGGTTGAGTTTATCTTGACTACATGGTGAAACCATTGTTTTCCTTGAAGAGATGGAGCTGTAAACTAAATTTCACACTTATCAATGCTTCCATCCTTTCCTCTCCTCTCTCCTAGTATGGCGGCAGCAGGACTGGACGGCTCCGGTAGCGGAGGTCAACAGTGCAGAGAGCAGGGCGAGGCCCTGTCAGAGCTGAGGCAGCAGCTTCAGCTGGTGGAAGATGAGGCTGAGCTTCTCCGCAGGAATTTAGCCGATATGGAAGAAGAGAACAAAAAGGTAGATGGGTTTAGATTTTGCTCCAAACAAGTCCACTGCATTTTTAGATCGAATTACTTACAGTATTACTGCAATACGGTAACTACTTCATAAATTATAATTGTATAGTAATACTCCCCTTTAGTTCCTCTGTCTGGGACTGCTATGTATTTTCTGAATGTCTTTAAAGTCTTGTTAAGGATTGTGAATTTTAAATATTTCCATCAAAATTGCAACAGACTGTAAGATATGACGTATGCTTTCTGATATTACTAGGCAACACAATGCTTCTTAAGATGTAATTTTTATAAGTGTCTCCTCCTTCCTTGTGTCTGGTGCTATTATTGGTATTGTCAATGACTTTGAAGTCTTTTATAAACGCTGTTATCTAAGCTTCACACATAAGAAATTCAAATGTGTGAACTGTTCAGACTTGCAGCACATGGAATGACACTCAGTTTCATCTTTAGGTGACAGGTGAACTCAACAAACTGAAATACAAGGCTGGATCCCATGAACCTGGATCGAGACATGGAGGAGGTTTGTTTGTTTTCATTTGTCTTTCAGTAAGTTGTTGTTGCAGGAGACAAAACAACTGCACTGTGGAGCAAGAGACATCTGTTCTTTTTCAGCTTAATAAATCTGTATCTGATGAAAAATGTGTTTCATAAAGCCTCCAGGAGCTGCACATTAAAGTCTCATTTGCAGAGGTGTTCCACTTTTCATTGTTGCCTTGTTTGAACCCCAGGAGGAGCTGACCCCGCTAAAGTGGAGGCCCTCCAGGAGGAGCTGAAAACAGCACGTTTGCAGATCAATGAACTGAGCGGCAAAGTTATGCAGCTCCAGTATGAGAACCGCGTGCTGCTCTCCAACATGCAGCGCTACGACCTGGCATCCCACCTGGGCATCCGCGGCAGCCCTCGGGACAGTGACGCAGAGAGCGACGGAGGACGGGACGACGACACCCCTTCAGCCTCAGCCTCCTCCCCTCGCCTCTTCCCGCCCCACCGCAAGCGTGAGGGCCCTATTGGAGGGGAGAGTGACTCGGATGAGGTGAGGAACATCCGCTGCCTCACCCCAACACGTTCCCTTTACTCACCTGTAGACAGCCGTTTTTTATCCAGAAGCCTGAAGGACCGGCAGCAGATGATAGACATCCGCATCGAGGCGGAGAGGCTGGGTCGGACCATCGACAGGCTTATCGCTGACACCAGCACTATCATCGCTGAGGCCCGAGTATACGTCACCAACGGGGAGCGGTTTGCCAGGCTGGATGAGGATGAGGAAGGTGGCAGGTAATAAACACATGAAGGAATCCCAGTATTTCCCAATTCAACTCGCCCTTCTTTGTTTAACTGCTGTATTTCAAGTCATTAAGTCCAAACACACTCTACCTCTGCTCCACAGGATCAGAGAGCATGAGCTGCTGTATCGTATCAACGCCCAAATGAAGGCCTTCAGGAAGGAGTTGCAGAGCTTCATAGACCGGCTGGATGTCCCCAAGCAGGAGGATAAAGAGGGAGAGGAGCCGCTGTCTGTAAGCCAATGCAAACACATCAATGAATTACTTTAATGACTGTAATTTTTGGGTTCTCTAATATACACTTTTCTTACTGCTTGTTAATCTGCCCCTCACTCCTTCTGCCCTCCCCCTTTTCATCTTCATCTTTCATCCATCAAGATGTTTCAGCCCATAATTTTGCTGATCCTCATCCTTGTTCTGTTTTCCTCACTCTCTTATGCCACCATTTTTAAATTGGTATTCCTTTTCACCCTGTTCTTTGTTCTGTAAAGCACACACTCAGTATCATATTATGTACATTTTCATTATTCCTTTTTTACTTATTTATTCATTCATTTCAGTTCTGTTATGTTGAGCATGTCACACAAGGTCACTCAAGATCACTCAAGGTACAGGACACTATCAATTTCCATGTATGATCCAAGCCATTCACCTACTCAGATGCTTTCAACACTTTTTGGAGACCAAACACCTTGGAGCGACAACAGAGTGTTAGGTGAGTATGTCATTAAACTCTCTGACTGTGAGTAATGAGCTTTTTGGCGACAAATCAAAAGTTCCAGTTTTGAAAATGTTGCAGTCTCAAAGGCCCTACACACCCACACAGGTGTTTTCACTTACTATGCCTAATTAGACACTTCTCACGACTGTGCTTGACTGACATCTGTCTCACTTTCCTGTTTACATTATTTTCACTCTTATTAGTACATAGAGATTGGGGACATTATGCAATTCCCTGCATAGCTCAGTCCAATTTCAACCTGAGCAGAGGTCTAATCAGCCACAATAGCTGAACGTCTGTGTGGGTGTGCAGGGCCTTTAATTAGATTTAAAAATGTTGTGGAGAAACTTTACAACTGTAAGTGCTAAGAATCCATAATGTTGCCAAAAATCTGTTCTCTGAAATCTGAACAAAAAAAACCCAAAACAGCCTTGTTTGTAGCTTGTGCTCCATATTTTTTTCAGTGAGCTAAGTTTTAAATGGGACAGCAACAATAACCAGATCTATGAGTAGTTCACTGTAAATACTGAAGTTTGTGTTATGACTGTTCGGGCAATGCACACAGACTATACACACACACACACACACACACTCACACTCGCAGCAATAACACTGACACTCCTACACTCACACACCATCTGACATTGGAACAAACATTAGGCCTATGTCTCTTGCAAGTTCCACTTAGGCAACTATACGGTCTGAGTCATGATAAAATGTCAACATAATCTGTAACAAATCATGCAAACCTCCATGGGGAATATGATAGGAGCATTGGAATTTTACCCATGTTTGGATTTTGATTCTGTGACATTCAGAATTGTGTAAAAATGCCCTTGGGTGGGTCTGAAAAATCCAGCCAAATATGTGCTGATCGTGGATCTGTTTAACCAACGGACCTGACCACCAGGACTGGGGCGGAACCGGTCCACTTCTTTCATCCCACCGGTGGGATGTTTTACGTCCCATATTAGGGCCAACTGTGGAGAGAGAGAGCAAGAGGGGAAAAGGGAGAGAAAGGAGGATTTTATTCCCGTTAATGAAAGCATCATTTCAGCTGTAGGCTCTCCAGTTGTTTTTAACTAAGCCACTGCATTCCAATCCAGGCTTCATTTCAGCTACTTCGTTGGCTGAAATATAGGCTCTCGTGGCTGTTTTTCAAGGACATTCATCGCAACATTCAGGGCCATATTAGAGGAAGAGGTAAGGGTCTATTCATCCAAATAGCACGTGCTTCGTATGGCTTCAGACAGTGGGAGCTGTGGGTCGATTCAAGTTATTTTTTGCCGCTCGAGCGGAACATTTGACAAAAAACTGACATCAGAAAACCGTCAGCATCACAAGTTTTATATAGAAGTTACAGACAGGCTAGGCTACTGTAGCCTAGATCCACAGTAAGCTTATTGTGTTATCTCTTGAATCAAGATGAATAAAATACCACCCCTCGTCGCTTTCCTCGTGATAGTCATCCCCCTCTCAAGCTAAGATAGCAGATGAGAAATGGCAGAAGGGTGGGAGTCCTACCTAGTTTACGTCTATGGAAGAGAAAAAGAGGAAAGTTAGGCAAACTAGCTGTTTTACGGGCAAGGTAAGACACCTATAGCGTATTTTTCAAGAATAACTGGCATTTAGTGTGACAATTACTGCTCTAAGTTCGAAATAAGTGGTTTCTTTCCTCTTAAATGAGTGACGGTTAGCATGCAGCTGTCTTTTGGCGACCACTGCGCGGTGAGTAAATTGATTTGTTACCATGGATACAGCTCAAGGTGGTAGCCTATCCTGCGACGTAATTAGAGCAGCCCGGTGTTGATTAATGGATGTTCCTCTGCTGCATCTTCCAGACGCCGTTCAGCTATCTGGCTTTAGGAAAATAAACTCATGGTTACAGGGAGTAAAAATACTCCCCTGCTCTTACATCAGTGCGCTCCGTGATATTTTTGGGAACTTCTCCAATTCGCGTCGGAGTGGTTACTGGGTGTCCGTCTTTGCCAGCTCTGGATTGTCGCCTTCAACGACTCTGTGTATGGGAGAGGGACGACACAGTGCGTCCTGAGATTTATAGGCTAAACATGTAAAAGGAAAACAGCGCAGGGGTGCAGCAACTAGTGAGGAGGTCTTTGAAAGATAAAAACAGGACACCGTGGGGACTCTGGCACAATAATGACGGCTTGACCTTGTCTCTGTGAGGATATGGAAGGGACCGAAGCGTCCCGTCCCGGCGCCTGTATGAGCACAGCGGTGGCTGCTCTGCTGAGCCCAGCTGTGTGGCCGACCGGGGATTTGGCCGGGTTTGG
Organism: Maccullochella peelii; assembly: GCA_002120245.1. NCBI lineage: Eukaryota > Metazoa > Chordata > Actinopteri > Centrarchiformes > Percichthyidae > Maccullochella > Maccullochella peelii. The sequence continues at coordinate 22,739 of LKNJ01002467.1, forward strand.
ATAATTGGCGCTTTCACCAACTGAAAAACTGTTTGATTTGTGAGATGGGAAAGTATGCTGAACTGTATAGTCTAACTGTAAAAAAGGATTTCAACGTATGCTTTACAGAGCAGAAATGGATAGCCTACTTACAAAATAACTTGGTGACCAGCTTCTAATAGTTAATGTCATTAAGTTGTTTTTTAAATGTTTTATTTTAATGCGCTGGAGGAATGTGGAGTGCGTTTATGAACGGCTCGGGGCTGCCCGGTGGGGGCGGTGGAGGTGCTGGTGGGGGCTACGTCCCGTCTCAGGGATGGGAGTTTGTGCCGTGCACCAGGATGGATAGGGCAGATAGAGGCAGGGGCAAAAGCCGCAGCCCGCTGAGGAGGATCTCCTCTCCGCCCACCGTCTTCAGTCAGCTCTACGAGCCCCAGTTCGGTGCTGCGCCGGGTGGCGGAGAAGGGGGAGCAGGGACACAGCTTGGGGTCCTCAGGGGACAAATGTCGCCGGGTCCCGAACCCCAGCAACAGCTGCAGCAGCAGCAGCAGCAAACACACCACACGCGGCTTAAAAAGAAATTTGAGGATTTGAAAAAGAGACATGTACAGGACAAGGAAGAATGGATGCGCGAGAAGGAGTCATTGTTGAGAGAAGTGGCTGACATACAAGTAACTGGAAATATTTACTACCCCTGTGAAATCTAAATATATTTCCTTGTGTGCCTTTAGAGCGTCTGTGGTAGCTACTCAAAACATATTGCAGTTTGTCTATGGTACATTATTTCGCAGTGAATTTGTTGTGTTTTGTGGTATAATCTCTTATACTCCCAGAATATTCCTCATGGGCTTCAAATTCAAAATTTGATAATTTGATACACCAGTGTTCAAGCATCAATTTATTATCAAATATTCATTTCCTTCTTAGTTCTTCTCTAAGTGCTTCAGTTACATCTTGGAAGTGTGATACTGTAACTTTCAAATATGCCTGATAATCTGACAAATTTAGTTGACAAGGTCGCATTTCCATGCAGGGAGGGGAGAACAGGAGGATTCTGCTGGACCTGAAGACAGTTTTGGAGGAAGTACAGGCGGAGGTGAAGAGAGAGGAGGAGAAGAGGGGTGAGCTCCAGCTGCAGTACACCAGAGACAGATGTGCCTGGGAGCTGGAGAAGGCCGAGCTCAAATGCAGGATTGCGCAGGTAGCTCAGGGATTGCTATGATGTGTGGGTAGGATTTGGGGTTTAAGACTATAATCAGAAGCATCTGCAAATGAATCAGTTGCAGAGTTTTAAGTAGTGTTTGTGTTAGTAGAGCAATGCATACATTACATTATATATATATACTGTGTCAGTGCAGGTGCATGCACAGTTTGAGGGCAGTTATCCAAATACAATGTAACACTAATCTTGTTTAACAACAATACTTAAGTATTGTACTGCATGTAAAGAATAATTTATTGCAATTAATATCAGTATTGTTTCCTGTGTATTATGTTTGTGTATTTTCACACGTCTGTGCATGTCTGGCCTCCAGTTTGGTGTAAATTGGCCACACTTGCCACCTACATGGCAGGGTGATAAGTCACCCTGGCATCCATCCAACTCAAGCCTCAGCTTAGACAAAAGATTTGCACTGAGGATACAAACAGGGTTATCAACGCTCAGCCAGACACAGACACCCAACTTGGCTTTTAGCAGCTAGCTCTAAAGTAGATGAAATATTAACCTATTGCTGCCATGGACAACCACTGTTAAGCGTTTCTTGAAATGGGCAGAAAATACTTAGAGAGTTAAGTTTGCATACCAGTGCCATGCTGTGTCAGGCATTGCACGGCAAAGCAATGTGGCTTTAGGGATTTAGCATTTTTTTCTGGTTATATTAGAAGATGGATTTATTTGGTTTCCTTAAAGTAGACGTCTAAACCTGATCAGACTTGTTCACCCTTTGTTAGTTTAAAAAAAGAAAACTGTTGCTCAGTTTGATTTCTCTGTGCAGTGCAGACTGTCTTTGCATGTCTGTATACTCGTATCTCTAGTTGTTTGTGATGTTGTGACGAGTGTCTTTATCTGCCAGTTGAGCCCCATATGATTCCTATCACAGACTTAAAACCAATTGCTCACGCATGCACCCAGCAACACGGCTCTCCTTTTGTTTGTCCTCCGAAGCTCCAAGAAAAGGGAACTGATTCTTTGAGTGAAGTGATGGAGCTCAGAAATTCCATAATGTGATGCTGGAAATTAACAAGGTGGTGCAATGGCACATAGATAGTTTAACTGTCATAATGTCATTCCCTCTGTGTGAATAGATGGCACAATGTTACTGTTCAGCTCATCTCTTTGTTCTGCTGGCTCTGTGCCTTCTCACACTGTTGACAGAGAGCCTTATAAAAACCGACATTTACTGTTCTGTGTACTATACTGTCTGTACTGTTTTGTGTTTGTAAAGCCCAGTGTGGCAGTGGGAGAAAGAGGCTTAATCTACTGCAGGGGGGTTATACCATGATGCCACACACACACACACTGATGTTTATACCAAGATGCTGATGTGCATGTGAGGCATTTGAGTTACCTCCCACCTCTGAGAGCTTTGCCACTCTGGAGAATCAGGGAGATCAGGTTGGTTTTTTTGGGGGGACAGGAGAGACTTGTTGATGTTTTGTTTCTTTATATATTTGCAAGGTGCTCATGTAATATGTGTGTGTGCAAGTCCTATTCAAAATGATTGTACAGTTTGAATATTCACACACACGCACACATGCAGTAATTTCTATACTGATTGCACGAACAGACCAAGGTAAATGTGTGACTTGGGGTTAAGCCATGCTGGGCGGTGTTAGCTCCATTTGTAAAAGTTGTTTTGTCTTGATGCCACATCCTGCCATAGTTTATAGTTTTGGGTACATGTTTACCAAGTGCTAACCTAGGGTTGCTCATCACATTAAAAATACATCTAGTCAATTGAAAACATTTGCAGCTCAGTAATCAAATGACTAATTTACAGACTTTACAGAGTTCTAACTACCTTGTGTCCCTCATGGGGCAGTTTAGAGTAAATTTGTAACAGGTCTGCTTTTAGTTCAAGAAAGTAGCATTAAATGTAATTTGGCTGAGGTTATTGAAATCATTTTTATAATCTGTAATACCCTCTTTAATGCTACATTTGGACACAACACAAAAATAATAATCAGACTGAATTGCCATTTCATGTCACTTCATTCATTTTTCAAATCAGATGTGGGTGGCGATTCGGAGGTCTGGAACCAGGCTAAAAAACAGACTAGAATGCATACAAATAAATGCAAGGACATCAGTAGAGTGCAACTTTATTTTACTTCAAAGTGAAATGTGAACAATTTCAGTATGGGTGAGAAACACAACTACATGTTGGTTTCACTGTACCAGTGTGGAGATCCCGTTTTTAGCTCAGACAGAGAGCAAAAACAGGGTGTTAAGGTGGTAGAAGGTAATTATCAGCGCAGTTTGAATGCTGATGCTGATCACACTGATGATAATCCAGAATAGCGTTGATTTGACAAGTAATTGTAGAATTATCATGGACTGTATGTCTGAGAAGAGCCTTTTGATGCAATCAACTGAATGAGTCAAAGCGGGCTCAAATGAACTCTTCTATGCAGTTTTCTATAATAAACTTGTTAGTAGTCCACTGCTAGCTGGACAACTAGCTTTTGTTCATTCATTATTGCGCTTTTAGAGAGGCTTTGAAAGCGGTAGCACACAATCAGGGGCAGGCAGCCGGAATACTGTAGAGGATTATCTAAGCAGCCAAGTGTATTACAAACCCGAATTTAGTGAATGGAAGAAGTGGTGGATATGGAATTTTGAGGTCATTTTAGTAAGTAAGTGAGTAGGTAAGTGAAGCCGTAAGAGAAATGGCATTTGCACGTTGTTCATGGTGAAGATGACCTTATCTGTACTTAACCAGGAGAGTCTGCTTAATATCCACGGACTAAACTGCTACATAATTGCTTTATAAATGTTCCATGCATAAGATTTCTTAGCTGTGGTTAGCAGCTAGTTTGGATCCCTTTGTTGGCGATTTGATTGGTCGAGAAACTGAAGCTCTGTAGCTACAAACAGTTTAGCCAAATCAATATATCATTTATAATTTGATTTGAGTTGATACTGTGTGTCATATTTTTTCCATACCAGAGATTTTGATTTCTAATCCCAAGTGAGTCAATTAAGCGTCAACACAGTTGTAGTTTATACAGTTGCATGCTTGTTCTATTCTTGAGATTTTAATTACACACCTCTCTGCACAGTAGGCTATGGCTGTGAATGTAACTACTGTATGTTGTTTCAGCATCTTTTTTGGGCACTTCTACCACCAAATACCAAGCAAGCATCCAAGGTCCCAGGCAGAGGTCTTAGGCCGGATATTTCCAGGCATATTTCTCCACATGCCACTGATTTATGAAAGCTTGCTGGCAGCTAGGAGACATCTCACTCTGCCTTAGCAGCCAACTCCCCCTCCTCCCTTTACCTCGTCTCCCCACCTCCCGTAGGAATGTGACATTGTACAAGGCTGTGTGACCGCTATTTATAGTGGGTCACCATGGTGACACAGTTACCTTCATATACCCTGTGCCATACAGTGGCAGACAGGGTGTCCAAGGGTAGTGGGAGATCGCTCCCTGAGACTGACTTTAAGTTGCGTGTGTACGTGCATGAGTGTGTTTTCCCTGAGCTGGCTGTACTGATGTTGACCTGTGTGTCCCTGTTTGCATGTAAAGCTCCTCAGAATTTCCTTTAAGAAATGAAGATGTTTTTCTTTGCTGCCTCAGTCAATGAAAACACTCTTCAGCTCTTTTATTTTGACTCCAGCCCTCTTATTTTTGCACTTTCACTATTTGTTTACTTTTGGATGTTTAAATAGACTGTGGACAGCACCCATCATCATCCATCTGTAATTGTGGATAACTTTGAGAAGAGCCACAGGCAGACAGAAAGGGGTGACTTGTTTTTCTACACCATAATTTCATGACCCCAGGCCACAGGCAGAAATAGTACCATGACCGAGGCTTGTAAGAAGGCTTTGGTCGCTGTCTGTGACTGAACACTGAAATAACACACTCAGGCATGCTTGTATGCATTCTCTCCCACACACACACATACACAGGCGTTGTCTTGGGCTCTTTCCAGTGCCAAAGGCAACTTTTTTCCCTCTTTTTTATGAGCAACAAAAATGCACATATTTACCACAGAATGTACAGATCTATGTACTAAAACACACCCTTATTCTTAAATACTATAAAAGAGGAAAGCCTCTAAATCAGAAAATTCCCGACGTGTATTATCTTGTTGCTAGAGGACATTTCAGACTAGTTTTCCCAACACCATTATCTTATCTAGAGGTACAAATCACACCACCAAGACTTAAATCTTTGTTATCAAATTCACTCAGTTTTTTAAGCTGTTTTTGTTTTTTTACAGTGAACTCTGACTTAGAAGCACAATCTAAAGCAGGACATAGTTTTGTAACGTTTCTTATTCATTCTCAATAAAGTGACACCATGTTTTTGGCCCGAACACAGTGAAATTCCCTGGGGAAATGCCCAGGGTATTTCTATTGAAAAGGGCATTGAACAGGGACACTCAGTAATATTCTCATCAAAACAAAAATGTCCAATTGAACCTAATAAAACTGGCAGTTTTGTAATGTCAGTGTTGAAAGTAATCAGACGTTTGGTTGAGTTTATTTGTGTTGAGAGATCCTCTTTGTTTGAATCGGTGTTTGAATCCACACCAGAGTGCCACATGTATCCTCTGCGGACACATTTTGCTGTGCCCGAAACTGCCATATCCTGCACTGTATCCTGTGTTGGTCAACTACCATAGAAAAGAGACTTGAACCCTGAACCCATGAACCCTGTGTGTGAGTTCTTACAGGATATTTTCATCTTTCAATCTTCTCTCTTTTCTCCCTCTTCCCTCCTCTGAACCCACTCACACGTGTCCCCATGGTGCATTATTCCCCCACTTCCTCCACCTTCTCTTCCTGCCACTCCTTCATTCTCCTAATTCCATTTTTAACAATTTCTCTCACTCCTGCTTTGCTTGTCTTCTCATCTGGCTCTCATCCTCTTTTTCTCTAACTGCAATCTGTCCCTTATCACCACTGACTGTTTTCTCCACTGTCTCTCCCACTCTTTCCCTTTCCATCACCCTGTTCTCTTTTCTCTCCTCCTCTGCGCCCTCTGCACTCCCTGTCTGTTTCTTTCTCTTCAGTTGGAGGCTAAAGAGGGTGCTGTGTTGGTCAGTGGAGGGGTTCAGTCAGCAGCAGTTCTTGGCTCTGCGGCGTCACGGAGCCCTCGAGAACAGCACGGCGAGACCTCAACACTCCGCCAGGAGAGGGAAGAGCAGCGGAGGCTCCTGGCGGACACACACTCGACGGCCATGGACCTGCGCTGCCGCCTGGAGCACAATGAGAGGGACTGGTTAAGGGAGAAAGCCGAGCTGCTGGAGAGGTTCGACGTGGAGAGGAGGGAGTGGGAGAGCCAGCTGAAGGATATGCAGAGGAAAATAGAAGGGGTAAGGTGCTCTGACTGCGTGTCTGAATGAGAATATTTCTGCATTTTGTCAAGGTTAAAAGATTTGTTTTGGGGTTAGGGTTGGATTTAGGTAAAAGTAAAGCAAATGGTTAAAAGAAAACCCTCGAAAGTATGTAATACCATATACAAACTTGTGAAACTTCTCTACATTTTTTGTGTATGGGATATTCACTGTGTAGCCTAGCACTTCCCTCCTACACATCCTGTTCACCATCAACACTGTCAAAACAATATCCCTGGTCAGTGCAGCTGCAGAGTATGAGGAAAGGAAGGAGTGGAAGGAGGAGGGTGAGGGTTATGCCGTTTCTCTGATCTCTGTATACGGACACAATCTGTGATAGTCAAAAGACAAAAACAGAAAAGCTTTCTTTATTTTTTGGATATAGATAGAATAGAAAATGCATTCATATGGCACCCTTAGTACCATCTTTGTGTTAAGTTATTCATGCATTTTGGAATGAAAAATGTAATGACTCAATAAACAAAACTTTAGGGAAGTTTTGATTTGTTCATGTTTAAAATATGCCTGATCATGTCAGTTAGAGCTAACTGACATGCTATCTGTTTAGTTTTAGTATATCTTAGCAGAATTGTGATAGGGGAATATCAGAAATAAAGCTGAAACAACTAGTCAATTAATCGATTGACCAAAAAGTACATCTGCAACAATTCTGATAATCTATCAAACTGAACTTGAACTTTTTCAGCTAGTTGGGTTAAAAAGGGGGAGTTTAAGAAAGTATAACAGGACAAGACAAGTCATAGAGGGACGTAATTCAGAGCAAATGAGTGGGCCTAAGACAGAGGGTCAAAAGTAAAGAATGAGACAGTTTAGCATGGGTGGTGACAGAGCCAGAGTCTAAATCTGACATGCCCAAAAGAGCAGATTAGTGTTTTTAATGAGGGAAGCCATACAAAAGTAGTTGGACAGAGTGCGACAGCACTGGAACAATTTGCTATGAAAAGAACATGTGGCTCTCATTTGCCCCTCCGAGACCAGAAAATGAGAGAGGAAAACAGCAGAGGAATAACACAGGCTGAAAGGCAGTAGTCTCATCTAGACATTGCGTGATGGGAAGGGAGCCCAGTCAACATGAAATTGTTACTATTTTGGGATTCCTTGGTAGGAGGCCAGAGGTTATCTAATTTTATTTGAAAGAATTCTTTGAATGTTTTTTTTAATCCTCTGTGGTCTAAATGTTTGTTGCTATGCTGTCTTGCCGGACTTCTCATCATCCCATATTAGTTTGTGAATATGCAGGAGCAGTGGATGCAGTATAGTACTGTTAGTATAATCATAATATACCATTCCTAATATTGTCTGATCCTTTCATTCTTGACCCATATACTGTATTTCACCTCATTCTAAGCATCCAGTGAGAGTAGAGTAATTGCTAAAAGTACAGTCATAATGTAATACTCTGATGTAGGTATACATTTTTGATCTAATAGATAATATAATACCATGTAACTATATGAGTGTATTTGACTGATAAAATTGTTTTTACTTATTTATTTAATGTAATATTGGTTTTGCTAAATTATCACAAAATCTAATGTTGAAATTAATCTTTAAAGAATACATTTCAAATTACAAAATGTTGGCTTCATTCAACATAAGACTATTGTAGTATAGCCAGAAAAAATGATGTCCTCTATTTCTTCTTCCTATTTCTAGCTGTACTGTGAAGTGAGGGCCAAGCGAGAAGGGACCGAACCGGACAGTGGGAGGCAGGACTACGATGATGTCGTACACAGGCTCAGCATACGCTCAACCAGCAGTGGCTCCAGTCTCCTCAGTGACAACTCACGCTCCGAGCTGCTCAGCAGCAGCAGTCAGTCACAACCGATCAGACATTCACCTTTACCTGGTTTGGGTTACAACAGAAACATCAGTGGCAGCGGTTGTGTCGGCACAGAAAGTCACCCCTCCACCTGCTTCCAAGTAGACAGCCTCTGTGAATTTAATGTCAGTGGTCAGTTCACTCAGAATGACCATTCACAACCTGAGCTGGTGGATGAGTTGAGATCCAGAAGCCCTTGGCAGCAAGACCCGGTCACTGATGACAAAGAAGCTGTGGATACAAAAGAGCTGGATGCTATTTTTCGTGGAGCTCATGGATGTGGACTGCCACAGAAAAATGTCTCTAAAGAAAATGCAAAAAATGTCCATGTTAGCCCTCAAGAAAGCCCTTTTCGGTCAGAGCTGAGTTACGGAAGCGACAAGAAGAAGAACACCACTGCTCTCAATGCTGTGAGTGTTTCAAACTATTTTTCTATTTGCTAAACACACACACACACACAAAGAAACCCCACTTCTGACACAAACTTGTTTGATCAGTGTTCCTGTACCTGTCGTTGTCATTCCTCTGTATAATAGATAATCCTCTTTATCAACCTCAGTTTGAAGTTTTATTTTTATAGTACTTCAGCAATACACAGTGTGTCTCACTGTATCTCTGTCTCCCCTTCTCGGTGTCTCAGGCTCTGAAGGAGATAGCTCGTGTAAGCGAGGAGCTTTGTAGCTACCAGGATGAGATCAGAAAGAAGAGCGGGGAGAGGAGGTAAATAAATCCCCTTTGCTATGTTAGCTTCCTGGCGCCAACATGGAACTATGATAATCACTCTACCTGTTATGTCTTGAAACACTTATTATAGCACTGAAATAAACATTGAGATTATGTGCCAGTGAATGATATATCATATTTTAACATGTCTCTCTCTCTTGAAAACTAGTCACAAATGGAATTATTTATATATGAAATGTGAATTACATAGATTGATTATAAAGTGACTGGAGTAAATGCATTTTACTGTTTAATTCCCTTCAGGAATCAATCTGAATCCCTGTGCCTGCCTGAGGGGAGCGAGATGCTGTTTGGCCATGATAAAACCCAACTACAGGTGGACGAAACTCCCTGCGACCTCAGCCAGATTTACGATGACCTTCGGGCCTTGGAGAGGGAAAACTGGATCAGCCTGTCACCAGATAACACCTGGCGGGCCAACAGAGGGCCGAGCAAATCCTGGAGAGCCAACACCGCGAACCCAGACAGAGAAACACAGATAAGCCCTGGAGTACTCTCTGACATCGATACAGCAGCTCCACCCATCCCTCCCCGCAGCTCCTCCTGGAATCTGAGTACCCCCACCCATCCAGACACAGATCTCCACATCCCAGAATCCCCCATGACAACAATGAGGAAGTGTCATAGCCCCTGTGTTCTAGTGGACAGAAAGTGTAGCAGCCCATCTATTGTCAGGAAGTTTGGGGCCATGCTACAAGAAAATGAAGGGAAAGTTTTAATTGACGGTGTGGTAACATCGTGCTCTGTGCCTGCTAACTGTAACTGTAATACCAGCTGCTGCCACAACCGCTGGTCCTGTGATGCAAGCAAGTTCACTAGCAGTAAGTTGTCTACATATGGCACTGTCCAGAAAAGCTTTTCTGAAGTCAACATATTGACTGCTGGAAAAGACTTTGGTGTTGGGAACTTAAAAAGCCCTGAGCTACCTGAGATACCTCAGATTGTCAAAGAATTACCTGCCAATTTGCTCTTGTCCTCTCTTGAAGTATCACCTGCCAGCCCCAACATCCAGGGCTCCAGAAGAAACATAATGCTGGAACAAAAAACAGCTGAGTTCAACAGAACTTTGTTTCAGGCTGAGATGGGCCGTGGCGTAGCAGAACAAGACAGTTTTACAGTAACAGATGGCTGCTCTGTGGGTTGCCAACCAGTCTTTTCAGCCACTTGTGCATCAGATGAGGTTTTACCTCCCAGGGAGACAACACTTAAGTCACACTGTACTGACGTCACCACTAGCGTCATGGGTGTGCATTCTGAAGTTACATTATCTCTCTCCACCTCAGATTCCACAAGGCAACCAAGGCAGACAAGATGTGGTCCTGAAGGTCAAGAGGTCAGAGTGACCCTGTCATCTGAACAGCCACAGATTGGACTCAGGGAGGCAACCACAATAACCTCTCAGAGTCCTGCACACCATTCTGAGGTCAAGCACAAAGTTCAGCGAGCAGCAGCAATCAGTCCTTCCAGGAAAACACAACACAGAGCGGCCACAGAGGCTCTCTTTTCTGAGCCTGTCTGGCCTGCAAATACCCAGCTAGGTCAGAATGTGGATGGTTGCAGCTCCAACAATGAGATGAATGGTGCAAAGCCTCAGCTAGCCAGAGTTGGTATCTCACTCCAGCAACCGTCTGCTGAGAACAAACAAAGACAGATGACAGAGCCAGGGCACCAGGCACAGCCAAGGCATATGTCTGTTCCTCCTTCCCAGTCGGACTCCAGACCTGGGCCTCGAATGATGAGTGACCATCCCTGGAAGCCCCTCACTCTGGCTGCGTACCCACGGCCCGAGGGATCCAGGTCCAACTACGGGGCAGTGGAAAGGATTCTTAAGAATTATGAGAGTGCAGCCCGGGCTCAACAGAACCAGAGCCAACAGGACGAGATGGCTTCAAGTCCTAATGCCAGTGTCAGGCAGGAGGAGAACATCACAGAACTGGACATGCTGGACACGGACCCTCTGCCCTTACCACCCACTCTGAGACACACACAGACTTCACACACCTCACAGACGCACACCACACATGCTCAGCCCAGCAGCCACAGTACCATGGGTGTGAAAGAGATACATCTAACAGTGCAGGTGGGTAGAAACAGTCTGCATTCACACTTTCACATATACTGTAAGCACCCGGCTTGCCACTCAGCAGGTGTGCTACTCACTGTACAGATGTTAACATTTAGAATCATTGTCTTGGAATAAAAATATGTAAGTCTGCATGTTGTTTTGACTAAAATACAATTAAGTCAAACTACATTTTCAAGGCCAATTACACCAGTGGACCTGGGTGAACTTGTACATTTAGTTTTGTTCCATTCCAATCTGAAACACTAAGCGATTGCCCTTGACTGAGGACAGCTCCGGTGGGAACGTTGTTTATTTCTGGTATGTGCTAAGAGACAGAAGAAGGCCAGAGCCTCCATTATTATCTGGGCATCTGGGCCATTCCATTGCTTAAAGGCTCCTAACAAAAGGAACCGGTGGTGTGGCATATAAAGTTTAAACTTGGCAGGAGGTCCAACACCCTCATCAACTTGTCTTTCATCTTTCAGTCCTTCCACTAGGCCTCATAGTGGAAGTGTTTTTCTGGTTTTTGTGTTGTAATTACAGAAGTATCTGCAAGAGGCCAGCTGACTAAATGCCCCTGGCAGATCATGGAAATGAGAAGTGATTACTCAGCTTTAAAGTCATGCAAATGTTAAAGAAATTGTGGGAGCGATTATCAAGCCAATTTTATTTGACCTCATGAAAAGAATGTAATTAGAGGCACCACTTTTTAGTTTAACCTCAGCCGAGGAGCACTGTCTGCTGATTCTGGAGTTCTGTTAAGTGGCAGCAGAACAGCAGCACGTGTAAGATATTTCAGTTCAGATGCTTTTCTCTTCACCAAAAGGAATGGGATCTGCTTGTGTGACCTTTCCACATGAGCGTGGTGAATTCATTAGTGTTCCTGTTTGAAATATGCCTGTTGTCTCCCCTAGGGTCAAGAAGACTACAGATGGAACACGTGACAAAATGTAAAGTATCTGAGTGTGTGAATTTGATTGTTATTGGGAGCGGTGTGATAATCCTAAATGGTAATTCATTTGTTTCTCCACAGGAGAACGAAGAGTCTTCCGTCTCCTCTTCCTCCGTCCAGAAGAACTTCTCGAGGCCTGCCCGTCCAGCCAACCGACGCCTCCCCTCCCGATGGGCCAGCCGCTCCCCGACTTCCTCCTCCTCCACCTCCTCCTCGCCCTCTACCCCAGTTGTGCCTCCATCCTTCCCCCTCCAGAAACACACTTCCTCCTTTACCTACTCACATGCCTTTCACATAGAGACTGTCATCATTTGATCTCCACCTCACTGTGTGAACCAACAAGAAGCCTTCAGTGATCATCTGTGAACACTGAACCTTCCTTCCTTTTTTCATTACTATTGTACATACCAAACCCAGACTGCTTCTCCACCCCTACAGACTCAGAAGTGCTTTAGTTATGAGTTCACCAACTCACCATTTAGAATGTATGTGGCATCCACTGGAGCCCAGCTGACCAAGGAAGGCAAGAAAAGGATCTGAAGCAGCTTCACTTATTCAACAGTATGCTCCTATTAACCCTCCCGGGCGTCATGCATAGCCTCAGAGGACAGTGAAAACATCACTTTCCACATCCAATGCATCATTCATTCACGGCAACCATCTGAATGGATATCCTATGCTCAGGTGTGGATTCTAGCCTTGACTAGTGTAGCCTTGCAGCTCTACCAACAATAGACCCTTCACTCCTCCTTCTGTTCTATGTACTGTATTTACAACTTAAAAGTGATGCTAGCTCATTCAAATGATCTAAAAGCTTTCAGCCGAATGAAATCCAGAATGGTGCATTTAATATGTACTGTATTTTGTGTGCATTTTGCACAGAATATGATGTTACATACACAATATGCAGCATCATGTTGGATTCTGAGATAAAGGCAGTGGAGCAGAGATTTAGCCCTAGCATCACTCTCGGTGTGCTGAATAAATCAGTGTTTGTTTTCTGCCTTCTTGAATATGACCTACAGTACATGCCTGGACTGTACCTTGCCTGTGACTAAAACGTTTTGCTTTACATTCATGACTGGCTTTACATTTTTCATGATTACAGTAACGCAAAAATGTGAATGTGAGTTCCTTTTTTATAACTTTGTACCAAAGGCTGATTTCTTTATATGCATTTTCCTGATTTGAAAATTAAATACATTGTTTGTAATGGTATTTATTTTTTCTGTCCACCCATTGCTGAGGTTTTCCAATCAAAATGTATGTTAAACATCATTCATGAGAGCCTGCTTTTGTGCATAACAAATAATGATGCTTGTGGAAAAAAAAAAGCCTTTTTTCTACCTTTACTAATTCTGAATGGTCACATATCAGGACATTACTCCAAGTAGTACAGAGTGGTGGGTCAAAGTGGTGAATCATATCATGATAAAGGTGTTGCCTTTGCTGTTCTTTTTGTGTAATAAACATAAGGACTAAATGATTTCTCTTATCTTTTCACATCCCATACCAAAGTATCTACATTTGTGTTACACTTGCATTATACTGTATGTGGTGTTGTCATGCTGTGCAGCTTTGACTGACTTGTTTATCAAATAATTACACAAAATTGTTTCTTGGCAGCTTAAACCCATTTGTGAAAGGTGACTGTGAAAGCACCAGTACAACATAATTTTACATTATGCAGGGAGTATTATTGTATTAAAGTACTTTTTCAAAAGTTGAGCAGCCCTGTAGACAACCCCTTTCAGTCTTATTTAACCTGTATATGATTATTTTCTCCAATAATTGAGTTCACAAATTACAAGCTAAGCCGACCTTGCCACTGTGCAGTTGCCATGCCCCAGTGCAGGCTCTTCAATCCTTAGCCTGCAGCAGGAGGAATAATTTAATACGTTCTGAACATCAATCAAAAATTGCACAGAAATATTTCTGTGACTGCGTCAAGAGGAGACGTAGGCGACCGTTCAACTCACAAGATGAAGCACCAGAACCAAACGACTGTCTGGCTCCTTCAATCTTGTTGACTGACGTCTTTGGTGACACTGTGATCTCTCCTCTGAGTGATGACTGTAGAGCCAGGTGACAGCAGCAGAGGAAGTGTCCTTTATTTTGATAGTGTGGGTGTGTGTCTTTGTGCATTTCTGCTGTGTGTTTGTATACAGTGTTTATGCCTTCCCCCCTTAAATGTTGTATGCATTCCTTTTTCAAAATGTTGTAATTTTGTTTGTCAGGTGCTGTGATGAGCTACAGTAAACTCACCATCTTCTCACCTTTGTTTGCCTGTCTACAACATGAAAATACCTGTATTATTATTTCATATTTTTACTGCACTGTCTGGTAAATGATCAGTATTGCACCTTCGCACACACACATACTGTATGTGCCCATTCACTTACAAAATCATACAAAAGGCACACACGCCCATGCTCACATACAACCATACACACCCTTGGCCCTCAGAGGGACAGACACCTAACCCCTCACCCTGAAACCTGGTACTTTAATGCTGACTGAAATAACAGGTGCGACAATGTTATGGTGCCAGAAATCCTACCCCTGATATAAATATAAATATTAGCATCCTTTCCTGATGATGAGCCTAGCGCTGTGTTAGCTGTCTCACCTGGTTTTCCTGTGTCAAGGTTGGGCAGGAGTGTAGATTCCCAGTACTGGCCTGTGCTCAAGTCTGGAGGTTTCCAGATGCTGAAGCCATTATATAACCAGTACTAACTGTTTTGATTCCAGTGCTGCTAAAAACACAGTGACACTGGAAAGAATTTATGGAACAATCTGTATTTCATCATGCAAACATAGAGTGACTACAGTTACTTAAATGATTGTTATCAAGTGTAGATACAGCAGCTTCTTCAAACAGCCTATTGATTATTTTGCCAGCAGCTATTGGCCTTTACTTACTGCCTTTACTTATGATGTTAATAATAGTGATTGTCAGGATGGTTATTGTAAGGATGAGATATTGAAGCAAAGCTTTAAGGACATTTTTCCAGAACTGAATGTCACCTGTCTTCACGTATTTATTACAGTAAATGTATAATGTGAATTCAAAGTTAAGTCATGTAATACCAGTTATCCTGTAAATCTGAACTTTGGATGGTTTATGCAGTCATTTAAAACCACGTGCCACTGAGAGCTACGTGCATGCACCATGCACATTACTAGCCAGTTTAACACAACTTCAGCCAGGAACTAATCACACTGCTGTAAACAGCTTGTCTCCATATCCGCACAGACACACAACATCCATTGGCCATGCACACTATTTGATCTGATTCGATTTGATCTGTCTAGACAAAAGCAGGACATTTATGTAGTCTCCTTCCTCTTCTCTCCTTGAGTAAAAGAACGGTGGTACAATTTTCTCTCACTATACTGCATAGCAATTCTAATTAACCGCTGTGCCCTTCTGGTTGTTGACTAGTTTTAAGGCTACATTTTGTGTAACGGCTTTCTGTGCGTCCATAGCCTTGTTTGTTTTCACTACAAACTTGGTGAAGCTAGACAGTCTACCTGGTAAAGCCTGATTGGCCTGCAAGGAAGCTCTTGGCTATCATTAGCATTATGTCAACTTATTAGGTATATCTTTGCAGTATATTTTCCTTTTATACCCATAGAGATTAGGGTCATATTAGATTACTTAGGACTAAATTGCCCGTAGGTGTGACTGAGTGTGAATGTTTGTCTGTCTCTGTGATTGACTGACACCCAGTCCAGGGTGTACCCCGCCTCTTGCCCAATGTCAGCTGGGATCGGCTCCAGCCCCCCGCGACCCTCTGTGGATAAGCAGTATAAATAATGGATGGAGGTGTGGTTTCAAGTATACAATACATATTACAGCAAATTATTGCATTTTGTCTTTCAGTGGTTGTGCATTTTGACTTGCTGCCGACATATTGCAGTTGCTGCTGCTGAGGAAAAGTATTCTTTGGCCCTCCAGTGTCTCCTGGCTCTCTGCCCTCCAGCTCCACTGACCTCCCTACACTCCTCACAGGAAACCTCCAGGCCCCTGAGAGCATCTGGCACTTGCCAACCTGCCATTCTTCCTGCCCTGAAATAGACCCTTACTGGCACTCATCTGATCTGTGTGTGTGAGTGTGTGCGTTATCTTGGTGAGTTGGTATAGAGCCATGCTGGCTGCAACACATTCCCTGACTTCCTGTGGAGCCACAGACAGCTGCATATCGATCAGTTCTCTGATGCATCACTTTAGAGACCACATACAGTACACACACAACCACACACTCAAACACACACACAGACGTACATGCAACAACATTTGTGTATGCATATAGACAAATGTGTGAAATGTGTATCTCTGTCTCTCTCTCTCTCTCTCTCCCCCATTAGCCAGGTTGTAATTTCAGACAGGCTTCCATTATCAGCTGGAGTCTGCGGCTGCATCACTGATATCCGGATGGATGGAACAGCAGGGCTGACTTTAATCAAAATGACTGAAAGGACTGAGAAGAGGATGGATGGAAGTGGACAGGCACAGGGAGATAATGTTTTCACAAATGACATTTTATAAAAAGGAGTATAAACACTCTGGACAGGTTGCCAGTCCATCACACACCTAACACAGATAGACAATCACTTACACACACACACACACACACACACTTGCAGGTGACTTAGAGACCACTATGTATGCAAATTCTACTAAGGCACCATGTCCTCTCAGGTGCTACACTTCACAGAGTGATATTTAGAGACAGGTTGCAGGCTAGCTGACCTAGCTGAATGTACTGTACAGAGCAAGAACAAGAGTCAGCATGTCTGGAATGCCTTCCTGGGAAGAGTCCCACCAACCTTTTTGAATTCCTTCCCCACTTTTAAATAGACTGAGAGGTGTGGACTTTTAAACCTAGTCATGTCTATTGCAGTCTTGGAAGCAGTGCACTGTATCCTTGTTGATGACCTTTTATGCTTGCGGTACAGTCAAGAAGGACTTTGGTTCCACAAAGCCATTCATTTAGGGAAAAATACCCTTGGTTGGTCATTAGTCACACATAATATATGATCAAACCTAATACAATGGTGCTACTGTGTCAGATAGCTAATCCAAGTAAACAATCACACTTTAAAATGAGTGATATCTTAGAATGTAATTGTGAAACAATGTGCTAAGATTTTGTACATGATGATTCAGCATGTCTCTGGAATCCGCAATGATCCAAGTGAAACAGAAAGGTATTTTTGGTTCCTTAGTTTGTTTTCACAGATATGTTCAGGGTAGCGGTAGAGGATGTGAAGGATTTATGCTCCCAGTAGCCATAGATCAGACCTCAGGACAGGAAGTGTCTCAACCTCCCTCTGTTTTGGCACATTTTCCGTCCTTTTCCTGCACATCTCTAGGTCTTTATATCATAATCTTCTTGTTGTTTGTCTCACTGTCTGAACGCCCTCATTTCTAACTCTTATTCACCAAACATTATGGTTGTCCCCTATGCCTATGTGACCTTTCACCGATGATTTGGTTATACTCTGACAAATAATGGATGTTATACCTACAAGTCTATTGTCTGTCTGTGTTTGCACAGTGCTATGATCCCAGAGCAATTCACAATTTTTACTGCCTTTCACAAAGGTGGTAGTCCCTCTTGGTGTGATATTACATGTTTCTAGGAGAACTCGGACAAGACCCTTCCTCAAACAAAGGCTGCATCTTCTAACCCTAAAGATGTTTTTTGAAGACAAAAGTGCAAAGCTAGAACACAACAATTGCCCTTAATAGTAAAAGTACATTTTGCCTCAGTCTTGTCTTAACCCCAGTTTTAACCTCAGTTGTTATATTATTCCAAACGCCTTATTTAATATCTTTGAAAATACCTTTTATCACTGACATTTGAAGATGGATACCGTTTTGGTTGTTTGGCTTGGCCACACATAAAACCAAATCTCAGAGCAGGCTTTTGTTTGACAAGATGTTGACACAGTGTTAGACTTGGAAGTGTCCACAGCGCTATTATCTTTAAGACTCAGTCAGCTCACTGGTGTCATGAAAAGGTGTTTTAGGAGCTTGAATCAAACAAAACTTGCTATTTTGCAGTTTTACCTCGTCTCAGACATAGTACAATAATGAAAAACTTCAGTTGACAATAGGCCATGTTAATAAAAACAGTCAGCCGCCTGTGCCAACGCTGTACTAAAACTTGTAGGTGTTATTTAAAGCCCTCTGTCAATACTACTGAATAAGGACATGGCTGTAGAGCCAGTTCCTCAGTATGCTGTGTTTACAGAGTCGTGACAGACAAAGAGCAGATGTCTCTGTGCAGTGCATTGGCCAATGATGAATAATATTACACTTCATGTTGAACAATAAATTATATCTCGTAGAGTGTTGTGTAAAATTTATGTCACAATTGCACAATGAATGGAAATATTTGCCTTTTGCAAGAGGAGATGGTGTACAAGTCATATTTGCTGCGTGGCGGTATTATTCCGCCCCCCCGTGGGGACGTTGAGAAACTACATCTGTGTGTTTCCATTATGGACTTCCGAAGAGCTCTAGTTTCCAGGGGGACGGATTTCAGAGTAACACCAAACGAATGTCAATAAGCAAGGTTGGTGCCTGCATATTTGTTGCTAAATGGTTTGTAATTTATGATAGTGGGATATTAAAAATGGTTTACGAAATATTGTATATTAATTTTTTCTGCTACTCGTTGTATGCGCACGTATTTAAGTGTACTTGTGTGACATTCAGTTTCCAAACAAGATTCAATGGTTTACTGCGAAACCAAGAGTTTGTAAAATATTCAGACTTTGAAAGGCTATTTATGAATGGTTTGTGTAACTGGTTTGTTTCCGTATTGCGGTGGTTTCAACCAGAAATACATGCATGCTGGATGTTCTCCACTAAACACGAATGTAACGTTATTGCAGCACAGTGAAAGCCAAATATTACAGACAGATCTCATATCCGGTTTGATGATTTTAGCTGCCTAGTAGAGCTATTGTTTGAGTCAATAAAACGGCGTGTTTGAATGTGAAAGTAATGTCGAGTTCAAGGTAGCAGCTTTTCATACTCACTGCCAATTAAACTAGTCACTATCATTTCTGAAACGTGTGGTAATTATGTAGGAATAGTTTCAAGTTCTCCTTTCGCTTTATATCTGCTTTCCCCCAGTTTTCAAGCCCCTTTTAAATGTCTTCCTTCAACAGCTGTTAAGAAGTAGCGCTCTCGTTTGTTTGTGCATAGTGACTAAAAGCCCCAGACGCCAACCCAGGTGTATGTAATTACTCTGGCTAATTAGACCTGGAGTCACGTTGAAGGTGGGTGGAGCTATGTTGGGAGTTACGTAATACCACAAACTCGGTGTATTTAGAGGCCTAATCAGGCAACACAAGTGAAAACACCTGTGGGTAGTGGCTTTGAAGTAAATTCCCTTTCAAAGCTGCATCACTACACCAGCCCTTTCTGTGGTAATTAAGCACATAGTTAATGGTCAGAACTTGTTTATGAAACACAAGGTAGCTGTTTTGGCGTTTTATACTACAGCGTTTGTGAGCTACCAAATACATCACAGTAGCAAAGCCACCTTAGTAGATACTTTAATAGGACTTTTTCCACTGATGACATTTTTGACACGTCACAGTGGGAAAAGCACAGGTGTAAATATTAAAATGAATAATGTCTGAATTCAATTTAGCTGCTTCAGTTTGAGGGTCTTGGTGTTGTGAATACTGACTTGCTGTAATGGTTTCATGGGTCACTTGAACAAAAGGGAGTCATAATGTTATTAGTGCTTTTCCTACTATGACAAGTCAAAATGTCTGCTGCGAAAAGGTCTATCTCAGTCCCAGTTCTGTCAAAGGTCATAGGAATTCATTTGATCCTCATGATTTTCATTGTGCAACAAGCTCAAAAACAATATCTGCTGCTGTTCTCACTCAGTCAGCAGGGTATCTTGGCAGTGCTCCCTGTCCTCAAACTTAGTTCCCCCTTATATGTGCCCAACTCCTTTTTTAATAAAGTAATATGTCAGAAGTCAATTCTCACAATGAAGGTAAACGTGAATCTTTTCTCCCACATTTCTCCTTCTCCATGCTGCTGCAGGATGGTACTGTGTGCAGTGAGGCGACAGCTCCTGAGGAGCAGCAGCAGCTGTGGTGCCTGGGCCAGGTAAGGCAGTCCAGCCAGCATTGTTTATCACTATGCTGGTGACAGTAAGTAAAGTCATAAATAAAGTCTACCGTGTTGAACCCACATTATTTGTTCACAAATCACAAACAAGTCTAACAATCAAAATGCATTTCTGGGGTGCTGAGATTTGTGAAATGCTAATCTATAGAAATAATAGCCTCTCTGATTCATGACTACAATGAGTCAAAATCAGAGATGGTTCAGTTTGCTTGTGTAGCTTGGTACCATACCTCCTTCAGGCTGATTTACAGAGAGGTAAGGGAGTGTATTAAGTCATTCATTGTCCTCCTGTTTGTGAATGCAAGCATCATCTTTCAGTCCTGGGCAACACCCGTCTCCAGTCAAAACATACTTGTTAAATCCACTGGTAATGTCATCATCATCATTGCCGATCACTAGCAGTCGAGTATGATTATCTTGGTGGTGAAATGGATAATTTGTGGGTCTTCAGATGGCTACAGAGCCCAATCCTGGATCTAAAGGGGCTATTGCAGTGTGGGCAGTTGTGTGCCACAGATGTGTTATTCGTAGGTGGAGGAGCAGTTTTTGTGGCGAGTATCTCCTTTCTGTGTTGCCTTTTTTTCTCCCCGTTAGTCCTGAGGATCTTCTGTAGGCATTGCTAGTGATATTGTTCCAGGGCATTGATCTGTCTGCTGTAGGTAGTCCAGCAACATAGAGGAGTGAGGACAGAACTACTGCTTGATAGACAAGCAGTCTGGTCTTAGTCTGGATGTCCAAAACCTTTAAAACTCTATGCCTCAGCCTTGCGAAAACCCCATTACTATTCTCAAGAGTAATACCATCAATATGAATTGTGGGTGCTTGGGATGTTCCTTCAGGTATAGGATGGTGGAGGATTTGAGTCTTCTTGATGTTGATATTGAGTCCCAAGAGATGGTATGCCCTGGCAAAGGCATCCAGGCTGTTCTGAAGGTCTGCCTCTAAGTGGGCAAAGAGTGCATTATCATCTGCATTCCATGATGGTAGTGGAAAGCACTTTGCTTTTAGCTTTAAAACGCTTAAGGTTGAAGACCCCATCGTTGATCCTATAGAGGACTTGGACACCCTCAGGAAGATTGTTGCTGGTGAGGCAGAGGGAGGATAGTTTCAATGTAAGTGGCGAACAGGGTGGGTGCCATGATGCAGCCCTGTTTCACCCCAGGGTCTACTCTGAAAGGACCAGTTTCAGAGCCGCAATTGCTGATAACTGTAGCTGTCGTATCTTCGCACAGCAGTCGAAGAATCTTGATGTATTTGTCTGGGCGTCCTATCTTGGAGATGACACACCAGAGGGCGGCCCGGTTCACAGAGTCAAATGCCTTTGTGAGGTCAATGAAAGCCATATACAGTACAGTGGCAGATGTTGCTCCTGGGATTTCTTCTGCAGCTGAGGAGCTGTGAATATCATGTCCGTTGTCCCCCTGGCTGGGCGAAAGCCACACTGAGACTGGGAGGATCTCTTCTGCCCAAGGTATTAGTCACCTAGCCAGTATGCAGGTCAGTATTTTACCTGTAGTGGATAGAAGCACAATCTCTGTAGTTGCGACAGTCCGCCTTATCTCCCTTCTTAAAGACTGTGACAGTTAGGGCGTCCCTGATTTCAGCAGGAATGTCTTCCTTGTCCCAGATTTTATGAAACAGGATATGGATGTGGTGCAAGAGTTCAGAGCTGCCTTCTATGAGGACTTCCGCTGGGATCCCATCGGGTCCAGAGGCCTTGTTGTTGCTCAGCTTTTTGATGGCAGCCTGGACCTCGTTTACATCCGGAGGGTCATCCATGTGCTCCATGATGGGCTGCTGTGGAATTTGGTTGGCTTCCATCTCAACAGTGGTGTTTTGGTTCAGTAGGTACTGGAAGTGTTCTCTCCATCTAAAGCCACCTCATCCTTCAGGAGAGATTGTCCATCTTGTAGAGGGGATTGAGGCCCTGGTAGCTGGGTCCATATACAGCCTTGGTAGCACTGAAGAGACCGCTGGTGTCACCAGTGTCAGCAAGCTGCTGGATTTCCAGGACCTTCTTCGTCCACCAGTTGTTTGTCAGTTCTCTCCCTATGTTACCTTCGCCTTAGAGTGAGCTTGTCTTTTGGCCTTGCAGTTGTTGTCATTCTGCCATGTGCAAAAGGCCTTCCTTTTGGCGTCTATCAGATGTTGAATCTCGGTGTCATTTTCATCAAACCAGTCATGATGTTTCCTGGACTTGAAGCTGATGATATACCTGCTGGTCTCAAGGATTGTTGTTTTCAGGGCCTCTCACTGTCTTTCGACTTCCTCTGGATACTGTTTTGAGTCACTCTTGTAGGTTCCACAGGTGTTGTGCCATGTTGATGTCACTCAGGCTTTCAGTGTTGTATTTTGGGCGGCTCAGTTTCTTTTGCGTTGTTCTCTTGTGACTAACTGTATATATACTGTTCCATTTCAAACAGTTCCTGTCTTTTTAACCCTCTGTAAGAGTCCAGCCCTTAAGGGCTGGATCTGTGTATTGACTGAATGCGATTGATTGGTGTAGCACGGTTTGTGCTACGGGGTACGCTGACAGAGCAGTGAACACATGGCAGACCAGGATTTTTCACTGAGACACACAATTTATTTACTTACCCAGCACATACAATCTTGGCTGACGTTTTCCCCTTCCTGTAGTCCGTCAGCTGCTCTCTTGTAGCCGCTCGCTTCTTGTGGCTCGTTGTGCTCCTCTCGTTGCTGCCAGTCTCGCTCTCGGTCATACTGGGTCCTCCTCTCCTCCGCAGGTGACACTACTAAGAGCATACAGTGTTGATTACTCAATCATGTTCACCTGCTTCCCGGAATGCACACGCTAACACACTGCGCCACTCCCCCCTCCCCTCTCCACTGCAGCTGAGCTCTCACAACCACACCCCACCACCACAATTGGATTTTAATAAACTGTATAAATATTTTTCCTCCAAGGCTGCTGCAGAGAGAGAGCAGGGGCTGTGTGTACTCCAGCATCCACAGCTTCAACCAGGAGGAGATCAGAGAGAAGCTGCAGGCCTTTCCTGGAGGCTCCATTGATCTGCTCAAACAGGAGTCTGGCGTCGCTGTGCTGACCATCAACTACCCGTCCCGCATGAATGCCTTCTCCGGTAAGGTGACTGTACATTTAACACTGTGTATTTTCAGATTGACTAGTGCAGATTTGGTATTCTCGGGATGAAACTCATTTGCATATAATCACTTGTACACAAACAGCCCAGTTTATTGTTTTGAGTTTTTCCTTCCTCCCAGGCAGTATGATGGTGGATCTGGAGGAGAGGGTGAGCCAGCTGGAGAGCTGGACAGACGGTAAAGGCCTCATTGTTCAGGGAGCTGCTGGAACTTTCTGCTCTGGATCAGACCTGAACGCTGTCAGGGCGGTATCTAACCCACAGGTAGAAAAACAGAGAAATTCTTTACAGTATCTCCTTGCTCCTTGTATCTGTCTGCATCGTTCTACCTGTATCTCTGCTTTTCTTTGTCTCAATGTCTCTTGGATGGGTACTTGCCCGAAGATCTCTAAATGATGTTTCTTTTGCCTTGTAGGATGGGATGAAGATGTGTATGTTCATGCAGAATGCTCTTACAAGACTACTCAGGTAAGGGCTCTCATTTTCCTCTCTACTACTCTAGTCAATATTAGTTCAGACTAAAACAGCAGCAACCAGTCTGAGCTTAAAGAAGTTGGAGTTTAGCAGTTATGTAATGTGCTGACAGAATAGTTTTCTCAGTGCAGGCTGCCTCTGATCTCTGTTGCTCTGGTGGAGGGGAGAGCGCTGGGAGGAGGTGCAGAACTCACCACTGCCTGTGATTTCAGGTAATGGTTTTTATACAAGGGAATAAAAGAAAACACCTTAGGATCTCTTCTACACCATCACCTTTCATCCAAAAGTTTGTTAAGAATCTAACTTGTGTCTGTCATCTTTCTCTCATAGGTTAATGGCATCTGGCAGTGTGATCCAGTTTGTCCATAAACACATGGGCCTGGTCCCAGGCTGGGGCGGCGCCGCACGACTTGTCCGCATTGTCGGAAGCCAGAATGCACTGAAGCTGCTTTGTGGTGCTCTAAAGGTGGACCCCGAACTTGGCCTGCAGATTGGAGTGGCAGATGGAGTCCTGGAGGTCCCCCAGACAGAGGAGGAGGGTACAGGGACTTTCCTACAGAGGGCTGAAAACTGGCTCAGTCCCTACACAAAAGGACCTGCCCCAGTGATCCAGGCTGTGAAGAAGGTAGTGTTGTCAGGGAGAGAGTTCCCTCTTTCAGAGGCTCTGAGGACTGAGAAGGATGTATTTGGGACAGTGTGGGGCGGTCCGGCTAACCTGCAGGCTCTGGCCAGCAAGTCCAAACACAAATGACTGTCTGTGTCCACTTTCCTAAGAGCTTCTCAGATCAGCCAAGGTGTTAAACTGGGACATCTTTGGAAAGCCCTGTCCAGGTCAAGACTGTGAGGAGGAGAATGCTACAGACTGGCTCTTGATTGACATCAATAAACTTACTTAGTTATTTAGTGTGCTGAAGACATTTAAAAGTACTTTTCATGTAATAAGCTGAATGGTATGTGGACAATGGTTTCTTCTTTGTTGGTTAGGACTAGAAACTTTATCGTTTCAATAAATCAGCCACTTTGTTGCCTCTAATACACCAATAATTAGAGATTGTTCATTGTCACATACTTTAATGTTGTGATGTGAACAATGGTTTTGTATGGTATCTTTCTACGTGACATGCCTACTTATCACAAGAGTAGGAGCTGAGATACAAAAAAATAAAGAGTGATACCTTTTTTGGTCTTTTATTGCAAACATAACTGCAAAGCCTCAAGATGGAATGAGGGTAGTGTTTTCAGGGATGAAAACTGAATTAACACCATCAATAAAACTCCCCTGTTCCTTTGGGGTTATATTTTAGAAACTTGACTCTGCAGCCTCCTGTTTACAACAACACATGTATCTGTTGTGGTGCAGTTTCAGCTGACCTGAGAAATGATACTCTGTAGACTGATGCTGTGTAGTATTTAGTGTAGATGTATCCCCTCAATTAAAGTGTATATGTAATTGTGGTGGCGGAGTGTGGTTAGAGCTCAGCTGCAGTGGAGAGCAGGGGGGAGTGGCTCAGGGAGCCAGCACCTGCAATCTGAGAGCACAGGTGGGAATGATTGTTAATCAGGTCTGCCTGTGCTCTTTAGTAGCAGCCTGGGCAAAGGAGAAGAGGAGTTCACCAGACATACATGGTGACACAGAAGTGGCCTGCAAAGAGGAAGACGTGAGCAGAGACGGAGCCAGTCGTAATCAAAGGAGCAGCCGAGGAACCAGTGGCCAGCCGGAAGTGTGTCTTTGTGTGCAGAGTTAAAATAAAATCTGTATATTGTGAACTCCCGGTGTCTGCGAGCGTTTACCTGTCAGTGGGACCTGGAAGTAGTGACTCCACTACAGTAATACAACAGGGAATATGCTAGATGATTCCATGGGTATTATGTTTTCAGTATGGATGTATCAGTATCATCTAAATGCCTTCTGTCCCCATCAGTCAAGCAATCTTTCCTCTAGGTCTCCTGAAAATATGATTATGGTAATGATTAGATCATGCCAGGCTGAACCTACCCGAAGCAGACAGATAGCAGCAGCATACTGATGAGGTATAACAAGCATGAAGCATCCGCATCTGTCTGCAGGATTGAGAGTAATACTGCTGCACTTCTTTCCTCTTTGCCTCGGTTTTGTAGGTTAGTTCAGATTCTGCTGTGCTCATAGTGTGTCACCGTGACCTTGATATTCCCCACTGTCTCTTTCTATTCTATTGGGGGATTCTTAGCTGTAGGTAAGAGCATTATTTAGCAGATTCTCAGTATTCTGCACAACGGCTCTGATCTATGTATGTGAAACCTTGATAGGTGCTGAAGCACACGGCCACATTAAACAGATGAAATATACAGTTTTTTTTGTAGGGTTTGGAATCAATTTGTAGCTCATTTTTCATTGCACATTTGAAATTAGTCCATACAGCTAATTACGCATTGCAAATGCACAGACATGCACAGACTGAAATGGCAAGAACGAGACCAGTCCCTGGACGATGCCAGGCCTTTATCTCCTGTTCTCCATTTGGAGGTCATGTTTCTTGGCCAGACACCCAGCTGCAGAGCTGATCGCTGCTGTGGTCAGAATACCAAACAGCTGCAAGGTGAGTGAGGGAAAGTCAAGAGTGGGCCTCATTATGATATACAATACATAAACACTTGTTTATATGGTCTCCAATGACAGAAAGAGAAGAGGCTATGTTGCATAATAAATGGTATCTGTTTCTTGTTACATCCCTTTTTTGATTACTTAGGGGAAACCACAAGGACTTTAATGTTTTTGTCTATGTGTCATTAAGTCTTAGTTTGGATGCTTTGTTATATGAAGAACAGGTATTGAAAACTTCAGTCGCTGATCCGTGGGAATAATCTGATTTTGTTTTCCCCCTAGGTAAATCTCTATAGGTGGTAGTGTGGAGAAAAAGGAGTGAAATCAAGACTCAAGACAGATATATTTAAAAGAAAAACCAAACTGACATGCACCCTATCACGCAGTAAAATGAGAAGCCAAAAAAATACATTAACAATCAGAGACGAGCACAAAAATATTATCCTTTTAGGATGATGAAATGACACCATTTATTTTTAAATTACAAACCATGTAACAAAAAAGTTGCCAAGCAAAAACTGTTACACAAACTTTATTCTTCACAATGGAAAGTCTAAGACTGAGCTGATGATGTAAGCAGGTAAGAAATATAAAAATAACATAACTTGAAATCTCTGCAGGATGGCCAATATCAATGGCATGTTCTTGTTCTCTTACTGCCTCAGACATCATACATAAGAGGATTTACAACAATAAGAATGCAAACACAAATTAAAAACATTTACTCAAACTCAACCCAAAAATATCAATTCTCAACATCCTGCCAACCAGTAGTGTTTAAATAACTCTCTCTTCAAACATGCACAAAATCACAAAAACTTTAGAAACACACCAATTGAGAATACTTTAGTCATGGACAATAAGAATACCAATGGGGCTACAGAGGCCTCAACAGCTTTAAAAAGGAAAACACTGATACTTCACATTAAAATGCCAATTATTCTAAGCTGGGAAAGGTTCAAATGAATTTGAGTTGTACTTCTATTCTGCACATTCATTTAAAAACAGAATTTGTAAACTCTACAGGTTTTAGAATTTCACAAAGCTGCAGGTAAACTGAAATCAAATCAAAGACAAATGCTAGATAGGTAGCCAGATAATTCTGCGGGCGCCTGAGTTACATTACTATCTTGTAGCACATCAAGTGAAATTTAAACACCCACATATGTCAGTAAATCCTTCTGTTTCCTTTCTTTATCTGGATTAACAACCTGAAATTTTTCTTCAAACCACAATCTGCTCTGAAATGACACACCTACAAAAGTTAACAGTTACATCTCATAAATTTGAAGGAAAGGCTTCATAATCAGTTAAATGTGAAGTAAGGAAATCATTTAGGTAGGTGGAGGTTGGGAACAAGTCATCAAGGATTAAATTCTTTGCAAGAGCAGTCAGATGACTTGAGCTTTAACAAGCCCATTTCTGCGTGCTATGTTAGCTGAGAGAGTTAAAGTGTAGATGATTAGAATGCAGCCGTTTATGATAATGATAAAAACACAGTTCCATTCCAGGAGCAACATCCCTATTTATGCTTTCTGTCTTGAACGTCATAGATCTGGCTGAGGCTCCCAGGAACCCTCTGGGTATTAAGATCATAAATTTCAACACAAGAACACCTAGGATTGGCAGAAGCAGGCTGGCGAGTCACTTTTACTTTTTAACTTCCACTTTTCTGGAATTTAGAAAGATCAGACTCCGTATACCTGCAAGCAAATGACAAAAAGTGACCAGACTGAGTATAATAAGTCTGTTACACCTACCTCACATGATGCACTGGATAGACAATGATGAGATTTCATGGCTCACAACAACATGCTGTATCCATCTGGCTGTTTACCAAGCTGTACCTCCTGTCTCAGTACTAGAACATGAAACCCAGCGTTGCTTTTATATATA
>LKNJ01002467.1:51215-72583 GCA_002120245.1 Maccullochella peelii
ACACAAGACTGACAAACAAATCACACAGATACAGCCAGATCATTGTGAGCCGAAAAGAGGCACCAGATTTGATTGCTAAAATTGAGTTGTTTACCTAAAAACATGGAGTATGTGATGCTTAATTTCTCTTGTACCAAGCAATCCACCCACATCCCATCCATGACAGAGTGAACGACAGCATACAGTGAGGAATAAATTAATGAAATGGAACATAGCCATTTGGGTGATGATGGTATCAATGATGACTTCACACTTCAGTCACTGTACACTGGCCGTCAGGCATTCTGGACCTTCCACTGCTACTGGAAGAAGAGGGGGGAGAGGCAGACTCTGCACCAGGAGGGGCTCTGTCCTCTGGATTCAGTCTTTGCCTTCGTGGCCTATCCTCCCAGGGTTCCACATGCTCTCCATCTCCCCCCTCCTCTTCTTCATCTTCCTCATCATCGCTCCAGTCTCCAGAGCCAGACTCGTCCACAGAGGTGTGAGGGTCAGAGGACCTGGAGGGTGAGGCCTCCTCTTCCTCATCTTCTTCCTCTCCTTCCCCAGCCTCAGACCGCTCATGAGAAGGTGTGGGCCTGGGGCTGATTTGCAGCTGGGAGAGAGCATCCTCCAAAGTGGGGCTGCTGCTGCTGCCAGGCTGACCACCAAGGGAGGTGGGAGGTCTGGCAGTGGCTGGAGGGACTGTAACAGAAGAAGTGATACCTGTAACCTGCTGCTGTACGCCTGCTATTGTGGTATCAGCCCCATCAGCGGAGTTTTCTCGACCTGCTGCCCCAATGGCCCCAGTAACACCCTCTGTGTCCAAACGCAGTCCCGCCACTCCCTTCTTGGGGATATCCAAAATGTCCCTCTTCATCTTGCGTCTACGACCATGCTCATTGCGCCTGTACTGCACCATGTTCTCCAAGTCAGCCACATACAAAAAACCAGCAATCAGCATTTCAGCTGTTTTCTTGCCCTTAGAGAAAGCGTCCTCCAGCTCGCGGCTGGTCCGCTCATCATACTGCCACCAACCATTACGGCCCTCATAATACCAGGCGTGATCACTTGTTGCCCCACCCCGACCTCCCGCCGATGCTTTCAGCTCCTCTGGAGAGAGAAGCGTAGGCCTTTCCAGGAAGTCATCCGGTACTTCCTGTCTGCAGAGAGCACAGCGTTTGCTCTGCCAGGATGCTCCCTTCACACATAGAAAACAGAAGACGTGATGGCATGGCAGTTGGACTGGGTGGACGCAGCTCTGCAGACAGATGGCACACTCTGGTACAGACAGGGCCGGGGATGAGGTGCTGGAGCCAGAGCATGATGATTCTGAACTGTTCCCACTTCCACCACCACTATTGCTGCCTTTCTTGCTGGATGGAAGCGAGCTAACAGAGTGGTCTACCTCGCCACAACTAGCCATCCTTAGGAAGTACTGAGGAAAGGGGACAATTGTAAATACAGGTTATAATGAGCATGTTAGAATTATTATCTTTTCTTTTTTCAGTACTACTTTGAAAAAGAGAAATCAGTATTCAAGATTATTAATTATTATTATTATTATTATTGTGGTGTTTTAGGTCCACACATGATCAAAAATTCTATTGAGATATCATCAATGAAAGTACTTTTTTTATTTTGCTGCTGGTGCCATGATCACAACACTCAACTGCAAGTCACTGTCACTAAATAGCAAACAGTCCCAAGATGAAGTCAAACTAAGAATTATAAATATCAAATGATACTGTTATCTATATGTAATCTGTAACCTCAAACAAGGCTGACAGACATGCTATTTGATACTTACTGGAAGTACCCTTAATGCTGATGTATCATTAGGAGAGCTGATGGACCTTCAAACTTCCTACTGCCAAAAGAAAAAGAGAAAATGTATTTGTTTTCACACTGTCCTGAAAGTACCGTTGTGATACACAACATCAAGCTATTCCTTATGTAAACCAAATGCGACCAAACCTTATGTGACAAACAAGCTGCACTTTAAGCCTGGTGTTAAAACGAATTAGTTACAAGTTAGCGTTAATTCACGTTCATGTTAGCTATGACTAACCTAGGGGTTTACCCAAGTCTGTGGAACAAAGAGCTGCTCTGTTAACCGTTACAAGCAGTGAACTGTGTCAGCTAACTGTCTAACGTTTGTGTTAACCCAGCTAGCCTTATGACAAGGCTAGTGATGATCACAGCTAACGTTACTCAAGTAAAATCAACAGCTAACGTTACTCAAGTAAAATCAACAGCTAACGATCTATTATTCACACTAATTGGTGACAGTCTATAAACAAAGTAGCTGACGTTACATACATAGCAGCTACTAAAAATCCGTTTGCTGTTACCGTTACAAGTACAAACACAAGTCAAACAGTACAGAGAAATTTCTCGACTGACAAAGCGATCATAACAATGAGACCTGTTGTAGCTAACGATGGCTAGGCTGACGACAGCACTCTGACTCCAGCAAATAGACGGAGTTCATCTGACGGCGCTAGCTTATTTTAGCAGGGCGACATAAACAGCAAGGAGAAGCAATTTCTCACGACAGAGACAATGCAACGACTGTGGACGTACCGTACCGTTAGGTTTTGCTGTGTTGGTCTGGTATACAGTTACAATTCGTGTAACAGCACTAATTTCCAATGCTAATTTACCGATTTCCACTGTTAACTGGCTTTGTTTTCCTCCGAAAAAAGAGGCTGATATAAAGAGGACGACGTAAAAGTACGAGCTGACGCAATTTGACGTAATATCGCACGGCTCTTATCCACTACGCATGACAGTTTAGTCTTCCTGTTCGCTCGTGGCTAGAGGACGTTGGTGTCACAGAGGAAAGGGGCTCTTCAGGTATATATTTTCACTAGAGTAAGAAAAGAAGTAACAGAAACAAAATGTTTTCCCGTGCCGTGAGACCTACGGTCAGCCTCGCCCGGAGCTTGTCCACCTCTTCGCAGAAATACGCCAAGGTGGCTGTGCTGGGAGCGTCAGGCGGCATAGGCCAGCCGCTATCTCTGCTTCTCAAGAATAGCCCCCTGGTGAGTCACCTCTCCCTGTTTGATATTGCCCACACCCCCGGGGTGGCTGCAGACCTCAGCCACATCGAGACAAGGGCCCAGGTGTCCGGCCACATGGGTCCCGACCAGCTGGATGCTGCTCTTCAGGGCTGCGACGTCGTGGTCATCCCAGCCGGTGTGCCCAGAAAACCTGGCATGACCCGTGATGACCTCTTCAACACCAACGCCACCATTGTAGCCACCTTGGCCGATGCCTGCGCCCGCAACTGCCCCGAAGCTATGATCTGCATCATCGCCAATCCCGTCAACTCCACTATCCCTATTACATCAGAGGTCATGAAGAAGCATGGCGTGTACAACCCCAACAGAGTGTTTGGTGTCACAACCTTGGACATTGTCAGGGCAAATGCCTTCGTGGCAGAGCTCAAAGGCCTTGACCCAGCTCGTGTCAATGTACCAGTCATTGGAGGTCACGCTGGGAAGACCATCATTCCCGTCATTTCCCAGTGCACACCAAAAGTAGAGTTCCCTGCTGACCAGCTGTCTGCTCTGACCGGCAGGATCCAGGAGGCCGGCACAGAGGTGGTGAAGGCCAAGGCCGGAGCTGGATCTGCTACCCTCTCCATGGCCTATGCTGGTGCCCGCTTCACCTTCTCCGTCCTGGATGCCATGAATGGAAAGGAGGGTGTGGTGGAGTGCTCCTATGTCAGGTCTGAGGAGACGGAGTGCAAGTACTTCTCCACACCTCTTCTCCTGGGGAAGAACGGCATTGAGAAGAACCTTGGGCTAGGCAAGCTGTCTGCCTTCGAGGAGAAGCTGGTGGCTGACGCCATGGATGAGCTGAAGTCTTCTATCAAGAAGGGCGAGGATTTTGTGGCTAATATGAAGTGAACAGTGGACATTAACTTAGCTTAAAACGAACAGCAGCTGTGTTTGATCATCAACTTAAATGGCCTCTGGGTAAATCTGAAGATCTGTCAGTGTTTCCTCTTTTGTTTTAGCAGTAGGGTCATGTTGATTCAAAAATCCTTAACCATGCTCCTCTTTCATATATATCAGTACTGTACCTTTTCAAACATGGCTTTATTTTGCACCTATGATTTGTGTACATATTGTACTGTGACTTATCTATATTTTGCAAATGTCAAATTTAAACAAAATTTTGTATAGTTTCATCTACAGTATACATTAGTGGGGATTTCTCTGCTGAATAAATGAGGAAACACTGTCATCATGCCTGTTGATGAAAATAGATGTTGTTGAGCAAAATACTTCACCAATAAACAGTTAACTTTAAAAAAAATTCTTTATTTCTTGGTTTTAGTTTACACAAATAATTTGGGCTGACAGTGTACAACTGCAACTGTGACCAAAGGTAGGACCACTGACACTTTTCATGAAACTAAGCAGGTTAATCCAGATCAAAGGGATCACATGTCAAATCTGGTTCATTAACACACTTTATAAGCTCTGAAATAGTTTAGATGTGGGTTGTTCAAACTTAATATTAGAGAAGTGATTCAAATTAATTATAAACTTGAATTAATTCAATTACAAAATATATATCTTGCTGTGAAGTTGGAGCTAAATGATGGCAGTTATTTGCAGAAACATGAAATGGGGCCTATTGTCATGCAAAAAGCAAACTAATAAATAATCACTATTGTGGATTTTGACTTAATAAGGGCTGCAGGTAGCTTGATTACTTTAAACTGCATGTTTGATTCACAATATGTGCTGAGGAACAACTTATAGTAGGTATATAAGAAAAGTTATGGGAAAAGTTATAGGCTTTCCTTGCTGCTATGGACGACAACACTCTTATTTATTGTTAGCTCTGGATATGTTTTCAATTGCCACAGAATATTTGTTGTGACTTTAGTGACGCTAAGACATGGATATCAGTATCTACAACAAAGGGTTCAGGTTTTACAGTTTGTGACGCCCTGCTACCGCTACAGTTTTCACCCAAATGAGCCGATGACAACCTATGATCACTGCATAGTGTACTGAGTTTCACTTTCTTTTTACTCTGAGAGGGTTTTGAGCATGTTAAAGTGGATTGCACAAGATGGCAGTCAGAGGAGAAAACAGATAACAGACGCAGGTACAAACCCATTATAGTTTTATTTGACATACAGGTGATTTTGGTTCCTAGTCAAGGAACTTTACTGAGAGCACAGATTCCATTTACACAAAAAGAAAAACCAATGGTAGAATAGATTGATTTGGCTAAAACTATCTTTTGTCCAAGACATACAGAACAAATGGTTATGGTTTTCAGTTTTTTAACCAGACTCCTATGATTCACAGCATGCAGGCTATCCTACATCTGTCATTTGTAGTGATAATGAAAATGTCACAAGATGGCAATAGCAAATCCACTTTTATTTTTACAAATTATGCCCCAAATAAAATAAAGTAAAGAGGTCTAAAGAACAGGAACAACAATAATAAACAATTGTTCTACATAATGTTGCAAAATCTACATTCAAAAACCAAGACGCGCAATGTTGTACCAGGGCCCCATTAAATAACCATTTCAAAAAGCACATAGTATAACATCTTTGTCACTCTGTCCGTCTGTCTGCCAGTCCTCCACACAGTCACAGACATTTCTCACTTTGTTCTTCAGTCCCAATAGCAGTCTCAGCAGTGTCTCCATTTCAATAGAGACACTCTCTCAGTGGTGGAAATGAAGGAGTAGAGGCTACGGGGTAGAAAAAAATACTTTTTAAAGTCCATAGTGGCCCAAGCCTTGTGGCTGAATGTGCCCCATCCCACTTGTGCATAAACATTATATTCAAATCATACAGGTAGCAGCAACACCCCTGCAGAGAGGGGTCGAGGGGGGTGAACAGTGGGTGAGGGTGGGGAAGTTTTGGAGAAGGAAGAATGGGAGGATAACAGGAGGAGGATGGGGAGGTGCTAGACTTTGTCTGTCCAGAGCACTACTGTACAAGGCCATCTTCAGGGGAGACTGCTTCTGTGTCGTGGCCTCTGCGATGCCTGTGCTCCGTTTTGTTCCTGTTATCAGAGTCTTCACGTTCACCTGTGTCTCTCTCCCTCTCTCTCTTCCTCTCCCGTCGCCCCTCTTGGTTCTCCTTATCTTTCCGGTTGTTGCGATTCCTCCGTTCTCTTCGATCATTCTTCCTCCGTCCTCCTGGAAGTTAAGGAAATGAAATAACAAAGATTAGTAAAGCTCTTAATCTTCTTGCCATCACTTTCAGGAGGTAGTGTCATTTTCAGAAACTTCTCATACTGCTAATAAATATTTTTGAAAAAAAGAAACATTTCCCTTTGTATCAAAATATAAATACAGCCATAGAAAACATCCAAAATGCAGTTCTACATGTCAAATAGTACAAATTGTTATTGTTTTATTCATTTTATTGTTATTTGCCAGTTAAGAAGTCAGTCTTGCATGGTTAATGTCTTACTGAATATTGTTCATTTGTTTAAGGAATTTCAGCTAGCGAGCCTTAAACCCACATGTTCCATACTAAGAACATTTCTTACACGGTATTGTTCTTTAATTTTGCGGTGGCTCAAAATATTAAAGCCGTAATCTTTTAGCTCAAGCCAGTTTACTGCTGTTGGTTTTTGTTTGGCAAACCACTAATTACTGGGAGATCTGTGATTTACAGGACTCATAGCCTGAACTAATCCTCAACAGCTGGTAAGTAATGAAAACCACCACATATCAAACGATCCTTTCAAGCAAAAGTAGCCAGAGTGGTTGAGGGAGAGTGACACACTGCGAACACATTACAGGGGACAGTTTTCTTTAAAGTGCAACACTGCATTGCAATTCTCCATATTCACCACTAGATGCCAGTCTTTAATCACAGATAGCAGCCCCTCTCCTCGTGATGCGCAGACCTTTGTCCAAAATAGAAAACCTTTAAATAAACCCCCAATTTATCTGTTCTTGCAACACCATCTCATAAACAAAACCAAGAGTTTTGGAATGCTGGCAGTTTATCTCTGCTCTAGCTACAGTTATTAATGATAATAACAAGATCCACCCCCAGGGAGGCTGGAGACAGGACCTGCAAGTGAAAGCAGAGGAGGCCCTTTCCTGTTGTTGTACTGCTGCTGTTCATGTGTGAGTGGAACGGCGCAGCACGGCCTGCTTGGCTGGTTGGCCGGCCAGTCGGGGATTGTGAAACTGCTGAAGTAGGCAGTAGGCACAGACACAGGGAGAGAGAGAAAGAGAAATAAAGCGAGAGAGAGAGCGA
The DNA here is from genome assembly GCA_002120245.1 of Maccullochella peelii. Classification (NCBI taxonomy): domain Eukaryota; kingdom Metazoa; phylum Chordata; class Actinopteri; order Centrarchiformes; family Percichthyidae; genus Maccullochella; species Maccullochella peelii. Next base: position 58,459 of record LKNJ01002467.1, read on the forward strand.
GAAAGAGATCTCTCTCTTGTCTCTCTCCTGTCCGCTTCATGTTCAGCCCCCTATGCTCATCCTCTCCCTCTCTGTCTGTTCATTAATCAAGCCAGGGGTCCAGTTGGACCAGGGACCAAGCCTGACCCACACATTCTGGGCTAGTGATACCAAGCTCTCTACCTGCCCTCTGTGCTTAATCTTCTAGAAATAATGAAAGGACAAAATGACAGGAGATGGACATAAGTGCATATATTAATATGCATGAACGTGCACAAACACAATATGGACAGCACAGTGTTTGCATAGTTTAATTGCAAGACAGTGAAAAGTAAGAAAGAAAAAGAATCTAAATCAAAGAAAGTGAAGATAGGTGGGTGCATGGACGGATGGATGGATGGAGGGAGTAATCTGGTGCACTGACTCATTCGGGGGTCTGCCCCCCGTCCTCTATAAACACAGGAAGTCCCCTACGCTCTCATTGTTTTCTCTGCCCTGACACCATTTACAACTATTTACAAGTTCAGTGGATTAGTCATACTGTAGCCCCCATGCTTTTGTCAAGCCAGAGGAGAAACCTAATCCATGCCAGTGTTGAGATGATTAGGAGAGTGTTTATCAAACCAACCTGCGTTTGGTTAGTGGGAATGGTTTCTGATGGGCTTTTTGTAAACTGTGTGTTGACATGTGTGTAATGTTCCCCGAATGAGACACCTTTGGAGGTTTTGGAACATTTTCAACAGACATTTAGTACATTCCCAAAAGCCAAGTTTTAATGAATAATGTCATCAAGATTTTTAGACTGGCAGTTAATGAGTGTTTGGATCTGGAAACAACACATGGAAATCTTCCAGTACTTTTATGAACTAACTTCATATTGTATCACATAACACTTGTGGCAGGTAATGGAATCATTTTAAATGCTGTAAAAGGCAAAATATGCAACATCCCATAGAGGTATAGTGTGACATTTTTTGACATATGCTTATTCGCTTTCTTGACAAGTGTTAAAAGACAAGATCAATACCACTCTCATGTCTGTCTGTTCAGTATTGAGCAGGAGCTTGGCAACCAGCAGCCGGGTGCAATGACTCCCTGATGTTTCCACTGGTTGCCTAGAAATAGTTGCAGCAAGTAACTTCCCATAAATCCATAAAATGTCACTTTTACTTTTCTATTTGTGTTCAGATTAAACAACCAAGATACAATGTATTAATTAGTGTGCTTTAGAAGTGCTGGTAGGCCGATTTTTAAACCAGGCTAACTGATCCCCCCCATTTCTAGTTTCTGTGCTAAGCTAACAGTCTCCTGGCTCTGGCTCAATACAGTAACAGACAGATATGAGAGTGGCATCAATCTTTTCATCAAATTCTTGTTAAGACAGCAAATAAACATATTTCCCAAAATGTCAAACTATTCCTTTAATGTAGTTTCAGTTGATGTAACAGCCACAAATGTGAAGCAATTGAAACATATACTTAACACCAAGCCCCAAAAATAAAACACAAAAACATCAATAATGGTGTGATAGAAGAGATCACTTGTAAATCTCTGTGGTCACTCTCTAACTTGTCACTCATATACACTATACACTACATGCTCCACTTAAGACTGTCATTTGCAGTAGGGCAATACAGATTTTGACATTTCATATTATAGTAAATCTGGAATGAGTCAAAGCAGAGTCTGTAATTTCTCTAAGGTTCCACATACAATTAATGCCACATTCAGTACACAGATGACAAGTAAGTACAAGTCAAGAGCACGTGCTATAATCTCTCACAATGAGGGAGAATGTATGCAGAAATGTGTTATCCTTTACATCCGGTGTTATTCTCCTGAAATCCCTGCCTGCACAGTGTAAATGCAGCCACTAGTGTGAACCTGCCGAATTGTCTGTGGCTGTAATGTAACTTTTAGAAATCTGTAGCAGTGCATTCACAAATGACAGGAGTCAGTAAACTGTACTGAGAGCACAGAGAGGGGCTTTACTCGGTGGGACACTACACGTTGTGTGTGTGTGTGTGTGTGTGTGTGTGCTGGCACAATGAGTGAGTGAGCATGCTAGTCAAAGAGACATGGAGAGAGAAAGAGAGCAGTAGAAGAGAAGAAAAACAATCCAGAACGAGTACTGAATGAACTAAAGAACAAGGTGAGAGTAGGAAACAGACAGAGAACAAATGAGAGAGCAGAAGGGCAGGTGTGTGTGTGCGTGTGTGTGCGGTTGGAGGAGCACTGTGTGTTTTATGGTGGCACATCCTCCGTGGCAGGCGTTCTGTCGTCCGGGGAGCTTTTGGCGGGAGCCAGGCTGGGATTAAAGGCTATGGGCTGTCCCACAAGTGGAATGCCTGCCGCATGGCCGTCAGGATGTCATGAGGGGAGTTCTGGGTGTGTCAGTGTGTGTGTGTGTATCAATCCCCCCTCACTGACTGGTTGATGCTAGCTTGCTTAACTTTCCCTGTGTTTAATAAGTCTGTGTGATTGTCTGTATGTGTATCCGGCTACAGAGATAGAGAGGTGAACTGCAGATCCATTGAAGGACAAATTAGCCAGCATTATCTTGAGAGAGATGGTGGCGGATGAGGATGTGTGTGTAAACATTCACAATCTCTAGCCGTGGATAACGGAGGAACAGAGCCAAGTTTTTCTGACTCTAAGCCTGAATATGTCTGCATGTTTCCTACAGTTAAACAATTTTTCTGACGTGATATCTTAAAACATTGTTTAGGGGTTAATCAGCAGGACCAACTGGAAGTTGTGATTTTGCAATAGTTCTGTACTGAAGCTGGAGGCTTAAATCAACACTTAAAGGAATAGTTTGACATTTTGGGAAATGAACTTTCTTACAAGATTGATACCACTCTCATATCTGTGCATTAAATATGAAACTGGAGCCAGGACAGTATTACTGTAGCTTAGCATACATACTGTAAGCAGTGGAAACAAGCTAGCCTGGTGATGCTTAAAGTTAAAGTTGGGGTTGGCGTCATTGGGCAAAAATTCCATAATAACTGTAATAAAGCATATTGTAATTCAAGTGGTCTGAGAGCAATCCTCTACTTCTGCCCCTCCTCTTGGCTCTGTTTTCAGGCTTCAGAAAATCTATCCCGTGACGGGAGACTTTGACCAATCATAGGTCATTTCAGAGAGACGGTGCGTTCGTATTGGCTGAGCTACAAATGCAGATGCGCATGCATGTCCCTTCAGACGGTGAAAGCCTGATTCAATGGCTGAAAATCCTGCAACTTGTGAAGAATTTCCAATACCTCCTTTTCCTACAAAACAACACGTCCCGGCTCCACACGGAGCTTCAGGCTCATATGTTCGATGCCATGGCGCTCGTATCAAGGAGTGGCAAAGACGCATGATGACAAACAGTGGGGAATAACGTTTGAGGGGGGACAGTGGTGTGTGTGTGTGTGGTGTACTAGTGTAAAAAACATATCGCTGCGGGAGGGACCGCGATCTCGGTGAGGCTCACGCTGTGGAGAATGAGCACTACAAGGGATACGGTTTCGCAGGGTAACCGACTACTGCGGCTGCCGGTCGAAGTTGTGGGTTTGGTGGGAGGGGCTTAGCGGAGTGATACAAGGCAGCAGAGAGAGGCGGAAGGTTTCGCATAGGTTGCACAGATTTTGCCTACCCCAGCTTTAAGAGAATTCACCTACCAGCACCAAAAAATTGTTTTAGCGTGTCATTCCCCGTAGAACTTGACGATTTTTTGTTTAAACAAATATCTTGATTAAACAAACAAGATATGTGTTAATTAGTGAGCTTTAAATGTGCTGGTAGGTAGATTGAACTTTGGACGGACAGGCTAGCTGTTTCTCCCTGCTTCGAGTCTTTATGCTAATCTAAACTGATCACCTCCTGGCTCAAGCTACATATTTAACTGACAGACATGTGGGTGGCATTTATTCCCAAAATGTCAAACTAAACTTAAATGTCCTTTAAGAAAGAATGGCAGTGAATGAGTTAGGACAGACAAATCTGCAGTGACACTAGTATCATCTGGAGCCACTTGATGTGCCTCCAGCTACTAGGAATGAACATAAAATGTAGAAAGGAACATAAAATGTATTGCTGTATTCCAAGTCAGATGGATTTAATTATGGATTTAATTTAATGATTTGAACAAAAGTTGCCTTTACTTACACACTGAACAAGGATCATGATGTTTTTCTAGATTTGAGACACAAGGTCATAGTTTTAGTCTGAAAAGGCTTAAAGGATGGGTTCACAAGTCTTAAAACAATAGTCACGTGCCAATGTGAACAGTGAAACAGGGTTTGCTTGCTCTAATCAGTCCTCCATTATCATCCTGGCCATTAAGAGATCCCTTCCTTATGTGCTTCCAGTGTAGCCTAACAAAATCCATCCAATGTCCTCATTCTGTGCATAAATATATTGAAAAGTTGAAGTTAATATGACACTTCAAGAGACTCAAATCAATCCACTTGATTTGACTAACTCTAGCTAAATCTTCCAAAATTACAGTGTTTTTAGTATAAAATTCCTTAGGGTATCATTTCTATATTCAGAGAATTGTCAGGATTAGAGGCAACGGGAGAAAGAGGAGAAAAAAGGACAAAAGGATCTTACAGAATTTTAGAGGGGTTTTGGGTTGAGGAAAGTTAAAAGTATAGTAAGAAAGTAAAAATAAGTAATATGTGTACAACCAACCGGAGTAACAGGATGGCGAAAGAGGATGCAATGATTAAAGTCTTGCGGAGGAGTAAAATGAGTAAGGAGAGGAACGGGGGGAGGAGAGGCAGGACAGGGGGAGGAGAAGGCAAAAGGAGAAAGTGCAAAAGAGGAGGAAAGGAAAAGCAGGAGGATGTATCAGTGTCTGAGGGCTGGTGGAGGATTACCGGGGGCTCTCTGAGGTCAGACCACTGACCCCCTAGCGTGTGCAGAACGTAAACAGCGAGGAGAGGACGCGCCGAAGCAGATAATTAACTCTCATTCGCTGCGGATGCTCTTGGAGCAGGGGCAACTAGGTAATCACAAGCGGGAGCAACGGTGAACAGGGTCTGTGGTGTGCGAGACTACACACAGCTTCCTTTCTCTTTCTTTCTTTTCTCCTCCCTTCTCTCTGTACCCCCTCTGTCACCAGGCTCAGGCTAGATCATCAGAGCTGTCGACTCCACACTGAAGTCTCGGCCCCAACCCGACTGTCTGGAAGCGCCAACAGGGAGCTTATATGGGGGTCTATGTTTTCTTTGGTGTGGTAGGGAGTGTGTGTGTGGAGGGGATGAGGATGGGGGAATGGCTCAGTAGAGAGATACAGAAAGTGAGAGAGCGAGGGGTGGCAGAGGGCGCATTTCACAGTCTGCCTTATAAATCAGGTTGACCCAGTTGACTCTCTTCACAAATTACCACCATGAGCTATGGCTGTGTAGTTATTTTAGTGAGACAAAGATGGTATGTGTATCTATGTGCATGTGTGTGTGTGTGTTTGTTGTGCCCAAGTGTGTATTCGTCTGACTTGTTTGAAACGGAGAGGGTGTATCTGTATCTGGATTTGTGTGTGCATGTGTTGGTTTGCATGTGTGTGTGTGTGTATGTGTGTCTATTGGCAGCTGTGGGGATAAACCAATACTGATCCCCTGGTCGCCGCGTGGCTCCCAGGGGGAGGATGTTGATGTTGAGCTGGCTGTTACTGCTCCAGAGTCAACTGCTTTTCTGCTGCATCACACACACACACACACACACACACACACACACAGACGCACATGCATGGAAACACGCACATGCACACACACACTGTTCTGTAAGTGTGAGGCCCCAGGGGGCTGGATCTCAGCCTCCTACCCTGTCTGCGATCTGTCATTTAACACTACAGAGCCCAGGATAAAAAACAACCAGTCCTAGCCGCCAACCAGCTCAGTAACCACACGCACGCAGTGCACACATAACACAAAGCGATCGTAAATGCACCACAGCATTGGGTTTTATAAAGAGACGAGCCCGTCTGAAAGCAGTTTTCACTCTCTTCATTAGAAATGATCACGCTATTCCCTGTTTACTAGGAGCAGAGAAAGCGGTTTTACTGTTTAAAAATCCAAAGAGGTCTCGTGGGAAAACACACAACATACCCATTGCAACATCACACATGTGTGTTCCCCCCACTGTCCTCACTCTAACCACAATGACAATCCTCTGAGTAAACAGTGGTAGTCCTGGGCGGAAGAACGACTAGCTCTGATTGTACAAGCTGAAGCAGCCATGTCTGGAATTCATAGAGAGTAGAAACCGTGCCATGTGTCACAAATACAATGTTGGCAGTGAGTGTGATGATGGGTCAACAGCAAATACAACAGACAATGTCTAGAATGTGCCCATTTTACAAATTCAGTTTTTTAATTTCAAATGCTGGATCAGGATTTGACACATAGCTGGAACACAAACACTCTGCATGTAACTTTGCTAAAGTATTGTTTTCTTTACCTGGACATTTCCTCCTCTTGACCTGGCACTCTTTGATCTCTGAGACCTCTGGGCAGGGTTTGCCAAAGGATGATGGGTACTGGAGGACCTGCCGTGTGCGGGTCTCCTGGCCCCGCTTGAACCCACAGGTTCTACTGGACCGAGAGCAGGGGCTCCACTCGCTCCACTCACCCACCTCGCAGTGCACTGACATGGAAAAAAAATTGAGAGAGAGAAGTGCGGGTGAGAAACCTCAGTGTTTAGTCATATTATGTTAATATGTTTTCTAAAGTTGGAAATGGGGTTTCTCTCTTTTCTTCAAGCTTATTTGCCAGTTGTAGCCATGCTACATCAAGGGCCAAAAACACACACACACACACACACACACTGGACTGACCTTGTGCTGTGCACTCCATGAGTTTGTCACTGGGTTCGTAGTCGTCTGGACAGACATGTAGGCACCTCCCACTGAGCTGGTACAGGTCTGGCCGGCACCGCGTACATGTCTCACTGTTCACACACGACTCACACTCTGCAGGGCACTCTGCAAAGACAAAAGCACAGTTAGGTATCTGTGATTATAGTGGGCAAATTTAACACATAAACATTTTATGTAATGTTTCATTCCAAAGTCAGAATTATTTGGTAAATTCTGCATGGCTGATGTGGGATAAATACAAGGTAAATAGAGTTAAATGAAGGGCAGCCCCCACATTTTATCCCTGTCCCTGATAAATATGAACTCCAAACACTCACTGGGAACACACTCCCTCTGTATGTCGCTGCGAACCAGCCCCTCAGGGCAGTTCTCCTGGCACTTGCCCAGGTGAAGGTAGAATCCTGCTCGGCAGCGTGTGCAGAAGTTCTTGTTGAAGCAGGAGTCGCACTCCGACCTACACTCTGACAGAGAAACACAGACCCATCGGCAGCGTTTATTTAAACCGTACAAGTTATCGAGTGTGTCCTGCGTGTTAAATATACAGGGTGTCAGTGTGTGTTTGTTCGTGTGTGCATGTCTCACTGGGAATACAGTCAGGAATATAGGCCTCTGCAGTCAGACTGATGTCCTGGATGGATGTATCCTATGTCACAAGGATGGCTTGTGACATAGGATTTTAAGTAAAGCAACACATGATTCATTTTAATGACAATGTCTTGGAGCCGACAAGACTTCTTGTGCCTATGCTTGTCACGTGGAAGTGAAACAACACACTGTTAACAGGCCACATTTAACTCAAGACAAGTTTAAAATACTTTTCTGTGTGTGTTTGTTATGACAGAGGATTATATTGAATCAGAGGACAATTAATTAAACAGAGGTCTGGCTATTAATACCACACCTACAGACTTACTGTTCACTTACATTGGGAACATGCAATGCAAGGAATATTTTCATTACTATTCTGTTATCATTCTACCATACAAATACAGTTTGTTAGTCATTATGGCATACTTGTGCAGGTGTTTCTCTCTGGGGAGCGCGTGCCGTAAAACCCTGGAGGACAGGAAGTCATGCACACCCCGATCTGCTTCATCCCAATCCTCTCCAAATGCATGAAGAAGCGTGGCTTGCAGGACAGGCAGCCATTGTAGTCAGAGCAGGTCAGACAGCCACCCTGCTGGCACCCTGAGCTCACACCAGAGATCTCTGTTGACAGGAGCAGGGGGTTGTTTAAGTATGAATTTCATGTGGTATAATAGAAAAAATAAAAGATAAAGATCACTTTTTCAGCATTTTAAACCATTAAAGTGGAATTTATCTTAATGGATAACTGGTCTAGACATGCATAATTTTGGAGACATTTTATAAGCCGCAGTGTCCCAGTTCAGTTGGTGCCAAGGATGGACACAATAACCTTCTGGTAGTATTGCTGTAAAATTGTAATTCATTTAGCACTAAAACATTTACGGAAAGAAATATATATCCAGTGTCCTCATATTTTTTTCAGCCAGGGACCCAAATGTAGTCCCAAGAGATCAATTTTACGTCCTAGACAATAAGATACCAACCAGCAATCAAACTCTGATCTAAAAGTTTTGACAGACACTAGACTCTGGAGGATATGTACCATATGGTATAAATATCACAGTCGTGCAGAGAAGAATGGAATATTTCATTTTTTGTAAATTGTTCAATGACATTTTTGTTAAGGTGCCCTGCACAAAACAGAATCAGGCTGACAACTTATTCTAGAAAGTTCAACCCAGATTGTTTCAGTGCAGATGTCAGGTCAGACTGTCCTGTGGCACCACTGGTATGCTCTATGCTTTGCTCCACAATAACATTAGTACTTCAGCGATAGCACCTGACTCTTGACGCACTGTCGGATTTTCAAAGAACACTTTTATGTTTAATGGTGGACCAACAGTGTTAACTATCACTCTTCCAGGTGGTAAAATATACTGTAGGTTTATGTTGCACAACCAGATTCAGTAAACAAATCAGTAATGAAAAGACTGTGCTGAAAAAAATACAAATATAAAGAAAATGGCTTTAAATATTTTATGAAGCTGAAGACCACAATACTGATTTAACACATATAGCATCTTCATATGTGCCAACAATTCTTTTCAAATGAGGATACAATAAGGGTCTTAACATTTGATATACATTTTAATTTATTGTTTAAAGTATTGAGTGTGTTTAAGTGTTGTTGTGGCATGTGCAAAGGGAAAACAGAAAGTCAACAGTATCATAAAGGGTTATTATTTCACATGCAGTGAAGTGTTTAATTACAGTATCATATTGGACTAATCACCTACTGTCTCAGCACAGTGACTGATAGCACAGTGCCAATGATAGCTATTTATACTATGTTTACTACCCTGTTTATGTACATAAGTACTGTAGTGTTTAGTTTATGCTAATATATTTTACAGTAGGGTTCTTGTATCTCCCACTCTTCACTGATCTGTGGGATGATTCACCAGACTTTGTCAGCCATGGATGAAAGCTGCGGTTGTAGGTTTTAATCATTTTAATTGTATGTTGACAGCCTTGTCTTGGACATTTTGAATGTCTCCCAAGTTACAGCACAAGTATTTCAAAGTGATAGTGTGTTTTGAGCTTAAGATTATAAAAACGTAGGGCTCAAAGGTTTAAAGAACTAACTGTATTAAAGAAGAAATAAATTCAGCGTGATTTCTTGCAGTCAGTTTGCAGGAAAAGCTTGTATATCATCCTTTTCAGTATCTGATTGCACTTGGTGGACAAAAACAGGTTTGGCTGGTTGAATGGGGATATAAATATGTTGTATATAGGTTCCATTGGATAGTTCAGAGAGGTACATTATAACCGTTCTTATGAGGAAATTAGTTTAACTCACTCCTCTGTTAAGGCCATGTTTTAATCCAGAAAGTGTTACAGGGCTTTTGGGAATGAGAAAACAACTCAGGAATGAGCATGTTACAGCCTACTTATACTGTATACTCATACCAGGAGTGACACCTGTGACATAGAGTCAATATGTAGGCAATAGCCATGAGAGAAGTTGCTGCATTGGTGCTCCATTCCCAAAGGCATTGTTTGGAAAATGTTGCAGTAGCCACACATGGTACACAAATCATAAATTGGTTTTTCTATCCAGCCTTGGTGTCTCATGCCACTGGTTTAAGATGGCCCTCTTCCTTCTTTTCTAAGTTCGGGGTTTAGCTGCCAGTTTATCATAGATCATGGATACTTTGTTTGAAATATCTGGACAATCTTTACAACTGCTGTCCATTTGCCCACATGTGTTCCTGCCAAGCTGCCCTGATTCACAGAAGTCTTAAGACGCAGGAATTTGGCCTTGCCCTCACGCTTGCACCGACAAAACCTCAGTTGGACAGTGGTATCTTGCATAACATACCAACAGTCACATATGAATAAACACATTCACATGCCTGCACACACAAACACAGATGGTTCATGGAGAAAATACAATTGTGCAACAAAACAGAAGTAACATGGAAGAAGACGCAGACATTTTACCTTAAGTATTGAATGTCTATGTCTTTATAGGATTCCGTCATGTGACACACTTGATTTCCCTTTGATAATCTGTATCATATCTTTAGCTTTAAATCTAGACCTAAATCAACCCATCTGCATCTTCCATTGAGCCGTCCTGTCTTGATAAACTATATGATATATATAATTCCCACTGTTAGCACCCAGGCACCCACATGCCTTCATTTTTGGATGCATCATCACAGACAGGAAGCTCAGAGCTTGGGTTCAGTCTCTGCATGGTAATTTTGACCAGTTGACTCAATGGTCATTGACTCCCAACTTACTCTTACCCCCATCTTTCCCTCTGAAGTCTGTACTCATTCACCCCTCCACCAACTAATCCTTCCATCCTCCCTGATAGCTCTTCTTCAGTGTTAGATATCTGCATCCTTGGTGGAAGTATGGATTCTTAGAAGCACTTGTCAATTAATGGGTACAGAGTTAGTCAAAAGTTTACTCCTTACTGATGAATTAATGCTTCAGTGCTGCCATATCAGAACTGAATCATGGGTGAGTATCTGGATACGCTATATGATCAAATGTTTTATCTTTTTCAGTCCATAAAACACAATTCAGCATCGTATCTTGAACAAAAACAAATTCATACTAATTTAAATAATTCAAATTTCACAAAAAGCACACTGTTAACACTGTTTTCAGCCTCAGGGCATAATTTAACAAAACAAGTGCTAGAGTACTCTCTGTAAACCCTTCTGCTCCCCCCTCTCTCACACTGTGTTGAGAGGCTCTTTAATTTTGTTTAGGGGGAAATAAACATTTAAAAGAGAGAATCTGTGTGTCTTGATGCAGCGTAGGGTATAAAGCAGACACTACAATGTCTATATATCCTACACTGGTACAGCACAAACACAAATTTAAGTGAGAATAATCAACCTATTACATATTTCCTTGTCTTTTATCATTACGACTGATGTCTGGCGTCATTATATGTCCCTTGAAGTTTAAATAAGATCTATATAGGCTGTGTCACCCTGCTGAACAGCAAACCATCCATACTTAGTTCTTCAGGTCTGACCTAAGCTACATTGAACAGAGCTGCCATCAGCCAAGGTAACCTCCAGGACCCCTTTACTAACTACATAATAAACACACAGTTAACCCCAGATGCTGCAACTCAGCTTTTTAAAAAAATTTCACTTCGGTGGTCATGAGGGAAAAATGAGTAACAAAACCAGTTCTCTTTCTGGTCCGGACTACAGATCTGAGGTCTGTGATTAGATATAAAAAGAAGGAGATGTAGGCTAGAGAGAAGTCTCAGCCCCAGGTGGCAGCGATACAAACATCACTTCGAAGGTCTATTATTGTAGATCACAGACAGTTTTTGGCCACGCTGGCAAGTGATACATGGAATGAATATTCCAGCTATCACTGCTCTTCTCTAACAGACTTAGTCACAAAGCACATCTGGAGACTCTCAGTGATAAAGTGTGAGTAGGACGAATAGAAAAATATACTTTATTTATACTTATTTCATAGTGTCATGGAAAAAGGCTGGCCATAGCTCAAGAGATAAGACATAATATTGGCCCCCGAGGAGGTATATGAAAGAGTGTTTTCAGTATGGAACCTTTATGGTGTTTTGATAGAGCCTGCTATCAAATTTGTATTAACTCAGTAATAAGAACAAGATGGGACATGATTTCAAATTATGATGCTGAGTTCAATTTTCTGACTGGCATGAATGTGAACCCCACTCTATGTGATCTGGGCCAACATCAGAAGAAACCTTTCCCCATAAATTCCTCAATGTAGCAGCCTGATGAAATAAATTGAACACGGAGGTTACTTCACCAAGTATGGAAACTAAAGCTGTGGATATCCATTTGAACACCGATCAGCCCTGATACCCGGGCAGCGCACTCCGTGCCTGAAGTCTGCTGCTCTGACCGCTAGAGAGCGACGGGAGCCAGGAGACTGAGGGCAAAGAGCAGCGACTGCAGGCTTCAGGTGACAGGCAGAACAATTAATACATCCAATTAAGGTTCAAAGGAAACATATTAAAAGTGGACAAAAGATGGTGAAATTACAAAGGGTATCATGGATGGACCATACAAGGACCATGCAACCAAAGAGCTAACAGGCTGGAGCATGCGCTGCATGGAATTTGCCGAAACCAACCAATTGAAGAATAACTCCCCGTTTTATTATCGCAATTTTTTTTTTTTTACAGCAAAGTTAAACAATTGGAGTGCATAAACCTCATAATTCAGAAAGGTTGGGCTGGGAGTGTGGAAATGGGTGATAATATGTCTATTATCTTGACTAGCTTTAACAATCAATAATTATCTGGGAACTAAATACATTCACTCATATAATCTGCCAAAAGTGAGTTGAGTTTTGATCTTGTACTTTTAAATTAAATAAGGGAGATTGAAAAAACAGCAAAGATCAACTGCAATTCATTTTGTCACATCTAGAAAAACTCAATGGGACTCTGCCCAGTGTTCCCAGTTGCACGCATGTGTAGGATTATTTGGCCTACAGGTAAGTCTACCAATTTACTACACTGACCAAATAATGTGCCTGTTGCCAGTCATTAATTTAAAATAGACAGAATATTGGATTCTCATTTGTGTTGGCAAAAGATGTAGAATGGAGGCTGGAGACCTTTGGCGCCTCTATGAGCAAAACAAACGTATACATGCTGAATTAAAAATTAAGAAAATAATAAAGGAACATACACTAAACACAAGGCAGCATCGTACCGCACTTTAACCTACTCACGTTTATGTTGCCGGTGCCTGGAGCTGCTGTGCTGCTGACAACCAGTGTAATCCATGCAGTGCAAGATGATCAAAACAAATGAGATCAGTTGTAATTGCATAGTAGCCCAGAGATGAGAGTCGTAAAGCCAATGTCAATGTTCACCAAATCACTTAGTGGATAAGATTCCGCTTTCTTCCCCCAGACGGAGGCAGAGTGTGGAGGGTAGAAATTCCTAGACACAGCAGGACCCCCAGCTATGTGGTGATATGTGGTGATGGTAGTGTACGGTGGCCCAATGATGCCTGGGCCGCTTAGACTGTAACATCCTGGATAGGATCTTCATATGTGCCAAGAAAGCCAGACTGAGTCAGAGATCCGTTATCCGTGCTGTGATAAAGAACATTCCCTCCAAAAAACAAAGAAACACGCCAAAAAGCTCGATTCTCATCCGGTGCGCGCAGGAGGAAAGCAAAATCAATCATTAGTGTATATAATTATTATTTATGATTAACATGGGTATCAAAAAGTTTGAGATATAATATCCATGTGTAGAACTCCAAAATGACCTTTCTGCCCCTCTGCCCGTCTGTCTCAGTGGAGATGCGCCGTGCGTCCCGGTGTGTGTGGATAACCTAATGCTTCATCTCAGCATCAGCTAAAGCACAAAAAAGTAAAAGCCACCACAGGACCATGACTAATAATCACAAACAAAAGCCTGTAAATTGAAGGTTTCTTAGATCTGCCGGCTGTCAAACACACACCTCCTCTCGCTCGCTGTCGGCGGCAGGCAACTGAACCAAAGTAAATCTCCGCAGTTTCAGCGCTTTTCTGCTTTGCGTGCAGGACCAGTTCACTCTTCTCCTGCCGGCCGGCTGATTACTTCAGCCCTGTTCTGTCTCTCTCTCTCTCTCTCTCTCTCTCTCTCTCTCTCTCTCTCTCTCTCTCTCCCCGTATGAGCTCCAAAGTTTATTTAGAGGACAAGAGAGAGAGAGAGAGAGA
>LKNJ01002468.1:0-49259 GCA_002120245.1 Maccullochella peelii
ACAAGAGCAGCCTACCAAGGAAAAAGTCTGAGGCTACTGGAAAAAACACAAGGATTTATCTAAACTTTCAAAGGAAATCAGCTAAATTGCTTGGTGGTTCTCTGCCAGTTTCTTCACTGCGGGTTGCAGAGAAGTTAGTTTCAGTGGACACTGACACTGCTCCTCTTTGGCAACAGCTGTCCTCTGAGTAGCGTTCTCCTCGATGGACGTCCAGGTAGGGATGCCATTTCTCAGAGGGAGAACACAATGACTTCAGACGCTGTAGAAAGTATGGTACAATTAGGATCACGGATATCAGTACACACTTAAAAGGACATCACTGCCTAAAATGTGCAGAAGAAAAACTCAGCCTGCTTTAATAGGTTCCTGTATTATACAAGACAACATACACACCTTGCAGGGGCTTCCCTCTGCTCTCATCAGCTTATACACAGCCACAACAGGGATCCAGATAAGGATGAACACAACCGTGCACCAGCCCAGAGCCAAGCCCCAGACTGGGTACTGGACCTCTCCATATGTGGTGGGCACAAAGGTTATGAGAGACCAGACCAGGACCACCTGGACAAAGTTATTGGTAAATAGACCTTCCGATCATATTAATACAGGCATACAGGGCCTTTATAACCCGAAACCCTCATGTCAAAAATGTTTGCTGCTTTTGGTTGTGTTGAATTTAGAGTGTCTGCTAAAGATGGTATTGCTACAGTACAATATAAAGGAACAAGAACAAGAGAGAGGTTGTACTTACCACAATGATGCAGGGGCTGATGAAGAACCAACATGCTCTCCACCACAGCCAGAAGCAGAAGCTTTTTTCCCCAATCATCATTTCAATGTCTTTAATAAAATGGTTCCCTCCTGTAATGCATGAGAAGATCATGCACAACTCAGGTCAACAGAAAGCTGTCTCACGTCTGGTGCTAATGCGTAAATCAGTCAAACACTTGTTGTACAGACATTCATGCTCTAGATTAAAGGTCCCTAGAGGATGAATCATATTGACTTTGGGGATCCTCTGACTTTTCCTCTAGCACCACCAGCAGGTCAAAGTTTTCACATATTCATACTTGATGAATTGGCAAGAAATTCACGGTTTCCAGATGATGATCTACCCTAACTTTTCCTCTAGTGCTACCATGACGTTTACATTTTTAGTTGTTAGTGAAATATCTCCACTGTTGAATGGATTCCTGTGAAATTTGGTGAAGACATTCATGGTCCCCAGAGGATGATTTGTAATAACTTCGATCCCCTGACCTTTCATCTAGCGCCATCATCAGGTTACAATTCCAATTGTCCTATACTTAGGTTTATGACCAAATACCTGCAAAACTACTGACATTTCCATCCACCTCAGCTGTATTTTGAGTTTAGTGCTAATTTGCAAATGTTGGAATGCTAACATGCTAAACTAAATTGGTGAACATGGTAAATTTTTCTGCTTAACGTCAGCATGTTAGCATAGTCTTTGCGAACAAAATATTAGCATGCTGATGTGAGCATTTAGCTCAAAGCACTGCTGGGCCTAAATACAGCCTCATAAAGCCGTTGTACACTCATAGTCTTGTTTAAAAATGAAAGTATTTGTCCCCCGCTTTAACTCTTTGCTATCAATGAATGGGGTTGGTGGTGAGTGACACAGACAGGAGAGGGAAGTATTGAGAAACTGATTCATTGGTCTTTTTATGGGATTTGTTGACAATAAGAAAAATACAGAATATCTGCAGCCATATCCTTTAATCCAGCTAAATTTAGCTAATTTAGGTGACAAAAGTAGTAGACAACTAAGCTAACAACTTAGCAGACACGCTGGGTGCTTCCAGCAGGACATACAGACTTATGACACCTAAGTAGCACAATGACTCCACGTTATGTTTGAAATTGTTCAGTGTTTTGCCTGGTCCTTAATTGCCCTGGGCTTTAGGAACATCACTGACTGTGGCATACACACATATGTACAGACATACAGCCAAGCCAATGAAACAACTTGTAAAGTTTAGCTTATCAAATATTAGGTAATACTTTTACATATCACTATAGCTGTCTGTTGTAGTTACCATATATGTAGCAGAAGCCCGTGACCTCCAGGAGAGCCAAAATAAGCAGTATCCAGTTGGCAGTAAACTGGTCGATTAGAGTCACCCAGTATATTCCTGCCTATCCCAGACACACACACACACACACAGACACTGCAGGTAAGCAGGGTAATAATATCAGACAGTAGTAATATAGTCACTGTCAGCAGATCTACAGTACCCTTGTGACACATGGCAGGCCCAGGAGGTAGAGGACAGAACATGATGTTATAGTCAATAAAGCACGTTTGGATTTTAATGTTTCAGGGAAGGAATCAAACAGGCTGGTGGTGATCACCTCTATGGACAAGAAGAGAGATGAGAACCAGTGAGCCAGTAAACCAGTGAGCGATTTGCTGCATCAACACAGATCCAGTGTGTTGAATAAGGTGTTTTGGAATAGGTTAGGTTGAGATCTAAATGTATGCCAATTAGCGAGTATGACAGCAGAGCCACTGGATGATGACAATCTCACCTATTTGTGTAAACTGAGTGTCCAGGCCAACTACGAATAACATAAAAAAAAAATAGGACAGACCAGAGAGGGGAAAGGGGAAGCTTAGTCAAAGCTTCTGGATACGCAATAAATGCCAGGCCAAATCCTGCACAAAGATGGAGAAACAAAACATCAGAGAACATGTAGCAGCTTTTTGACATTTAAAAAAAAGTAAATAGTATTAATAGTGTCTGACCTTCCTTCACCTCTTCTCCAACAGGCTTTCCATAGATGTGAGCCATATGACCCAAAATTGAAAAGATAGCAAAGCCTGCAAACACACTGGTAACTAGGAGGAGATGAAAATAGTCACATAGACTAACCAGTTTAGAGACAACTCACATATTGGAGATTTACATGTACCTGCTCAGGTGGCCAGGATGAAGCTACTCAACCATAAGAAGGCTTCTTGTAAAACAGGGCAGCACTCAAACCATTTCCTAGCGGCTTGGATAACTCTCTGAGGATTCAGTGGTCCCACTGGATTGCTGTTCGCAATGTGTCTTTTTTGATACTACTACTTGGGGTGCCTAAGTCAGCAATTTTCAAAATCTAAACATTAAACATCTAAATATTTAATATTTAAAAAAGTACTTAAAACATGATATTGTTATATCTTTACTTGATGATGATTTCTTTCTCTACAGTGAAGATGCAAAAATAAATAAGGTTGATTTGAAATAGTGCTTCAACTGAAATGGCGTTTTCTTACCATGGTTAATGAAGGTTATAACAACTGAGTCCAGGAACATGTTGTTGTGGAAGTTGCTATAGGAAGCAATAGTCAAAACTCCGCCGGAAGCAATGGATAGGGAAAATATAGTCTGAGTTGCTGCATCCCTCCAGACCTAGAACACACCACCATGTTTTAAAAGAGTCATATAGAACATATTTTGCAAACTTTGTACAGACATTCATGGTTCCCAGATGATGAACCCCTCAGATGATGACTGTGGTGAGCCCCTGACTTTCCCTCTATCACCTGAGCGTTCCTGCCCATCTTCCCACCTGCACTTCCTTTCCTCAGTCACTCCCTACATATACCTGTCCCCTTCCTTTGTTCTTTTGTTGCCGCTAAGCATGTGGCTGTAGATTTTTAAGGTCTTAGTCTTGTGTTGTAAACAGGGATAGTTGGGTCCCTACCTGTGCTTCCCTCAGTTTAGTCAGATTGGATTGGGAACCAATGAAGAAGTCTATCCCATCTCTAGCTCCCTCTAGTGTCACACCTCTGATCAGCAGGATCACAATCACCACGTAAGGAAACGTAGCTGTGAAATACACAACCTGGAGAGAGAAAAATCCACAAATTCATACACTGAATGTGTGAACGGACCACAGAGCAATGCAAGTGCCTTAATTTGAAAGAGACATTTGCAGTGTGCAGGCTAGGCAAAACCTGTCTTCAGCTATGAGCATGGGTGTGCCATATTACCATTCCTTAACAAAATGAATATAAACAGCACCAAATCTTGTTTTCATGTACTGGAGAAGTTGATTTTCACAAACTGTGGACAAGGACTTGCTATGAGGTGGATATTCATGATATTCACCATAATCATGGCAAAGCCAACGCCTGGAGAAGATGATAGATTACAATGCACTTATAAGTTATATGGCAATATAACATGTTTTACCAAAGAATCATAATCACAAGTGATTTTCTCAATACTGATGCCAAATAATTACCCCCTCCATTCCTGTAGGCTATATATGGAAATCTCCAGATGTTTCCCAGTCCAACAGCATAGCCGATCATAGCGAGCATGTACTCTCTCTTGGTGGTCCAGTTTCCACGCTCAGGATTCTCATCACCATCATCCACATGTGAGTCCTGCTCAAAGTTCAGAGTTAAATTAACTTAATGTTCTCAACCATCAACAGTTTTACATTTCAACCAAACAGCAGCTAATTTCACTGAATACCCTCAACCAAGGATGGGGAAAACTAACTGACAAGATCCACTTCTGCGGTGTTTGGTTGGAGTGAACACCTGCTGATTCTCAGACCTCAGTGGCACACAGTGGTAAACATTTTTCACAGCAAACATTTTGACCGCTTTGACAATTCAAAATGTCTGCTATGAAAAAGGTCTACAGGAGATTTAAAAATATCATAAAATACAAGACTATACAGTCATTACAACCTCACTGTACACAGACACAAACAGGCGGTGGAGTAGGAAACACAGTCAGTGGATAATAAGCTCTATTCTTATTGAAGTTATGCATCAAAATGGCATTCACAGCTCTGTGAAACTGAAGGAAAATTCACCACTGGTCTATCTAGCAGTCATAACTGTCGCCACCACCACATCAGTCATCATGTTAAATAAGGGTGGGGGAGTTCAGTGGATTAAGCAAATGTTTGAAAAGTTGAATTCAGTCCCCAAGGGCAAACATTTCTACATTTATCCTTCACACGAATGTCTGTGAAGGGTTCATTTGCAAAAACAGATGTCTTCGTTTTTATTTTTTTCCTAAATCATGTTTTTTGCACTCCAGGGAATATCATTCAAAGTGGTGCTGGCTGTTTTGATAAGATATCTCAAGTTTTTTACATTTATTTTCATAATTTTTTTTTCATTGTGCACTCCAGTGAATATCAAACTGGTGCTGGTTTATTCATTTAAAGGATGGTGTTATCCGTTTTTGCAAATGAGCTCTTATATTTTTGACAAATGCCAAACTTTCCTAATGTTATATTAATGTTGGTGGTTTGCTATGTGGGCTGTAAATCGAAATATTAGCTATGTTTCACTTTGTTAAGATTTGTTCAAGTTCTTATGTAGGCCTGTGTTGCAACTTTAACCATATAAGTGCAGCATATAAATAGGCTACAGTAGTTATTCAGTTACAGATGTCTGCAATCCTACCTGATCAGCAAGAATAGCAGGATCCTTGGAAATGTTCGAGCCATTAATCCACACGGCGTTTCGTCTGCTTCTAGACTGTAGAAGAAAATTCAAAACAATTGACTCAAGTCCCACACACCAAGCTGGATTGCTGCCAATGATCGCTTCCAGAGAGACAGTTTTGCTCTCATCAAACAAAGTCATCTTAACTCATCTGTTATTTTAACAGTTAACACCCATTAATTATGACAGCGAATGTACTCTGTCTTTTGTTTGAATCACAAAATTGTTAACAAGCTTATATCAAATGAGGCTTTTGCACCACAAACAAGAGTAGGCATAGTTTGTGTGTAGACGAAAAGCTAGAGTGTATATTACCTTGGGAAGCCAGGTTGTAAATGGTGGAAAGTGTTTTTTGTTATTTAGAACAAAACTGTAAACCGAGGTCATTCGCTGACTTACTGCACAACTTTATCCATCTTAAGAAAGACAGTAATACTGGATATTAACGATTTGACCGATTTAAAAAATAAAAATAAATCAACTAATTATTGGAGAAAAAATGGCCTCTTTTAAAAATAAAAAGGGTGTAGGTTTGGTTTCGGGGGACACAATAAAGGGAAAAAACAAATAGCAAACAACAACTTATTGTTATATTATTGTTATTATAAATTTCAATTAAGTGAACAAATAACAAATTGCACCAGTTAAGTTACAATACACTAGAAAAGGTGGAAAAAAAGTGGAGAAAAAGTGGCTTGTCTGTGCAGACATGAGTGTGTTCAAATATTAGTCTCCATAAAGTTTTTCGGAATTGTAGCTCTAAGACGCTTCGCTTGTCACAGTTAGATTAGATAACTGATCAATAGTCATTTCAGATTACAAATCATTTTTTGAATTCAAAATCTGTACATAATATAATAATATATAATATAATGTATATAATAATAAATAATATAGTACAAGTATACCCTATATATAAAAACATAATACTCAAAAATGTGCCATTCTGCATAGTGAATACATGAACACTTAGTGAACAAGTAAAACAAGTAAAATTTGGATTACTTTTACTTTTAATTGCATATTTTTACATTGTGACATTGCTACTTTTACTTCAGTAAGGAATCTGAATACTTCATCTATTCTTCTTTCACCACATTATCTTTTTTTAACTTAATTCTGCTGCTTCAGTCTCTCCTCAGATGTCTTTTCTTCTTGCTTCTCTTTGGTTGTTGAAGAACAAGTTATAGCATTTGTGTTTAAATCTCACCAAAAAGAATAGTTCAACTTTTTGGGTCGATGCTTATTTGCTTTCTTGCCGAGATTTAGATGAGAAGATCGATACACCTCGTATGTTTGTACAATATGAAGCTACTGCCAGTGGCAGGTTAGCTTAGCTTAGCATAAAGACGGGAAATGGGGAAACAGCTAGTCTGGCTCTGGCACATAACCGGCCTGTAAAACCACAATTTGTTGTTTTGTTTTTGTGATATAATGCTTTAATTAGTGAGCTTTAGAGGTGCTGGTAGGCAGATTTTGTTACCTTTGGACACTGCCCACATGTGATAGGCTATTTGATGACATATACCTATACCTGTCGGTGCCGGTTGTGTTCACGCTTGAGTTTGGGGCAGTTTTGTAGGTTTAGGATATGCAGTGGCAAAACTCAGTTCGATCCCAGGAGAAGAAAAAGTGACATAAAAGCACCGTCAGGCTTACACAAACACAATAATACGTAATAATAAGTTGATTTTGCAGGAGTACAACAAATATGGTGGTGGTATGATGGTTATTTTGATTAGAACAAATCTATCTTTGACGAAAATGAAATGAGTTTTCAGAAGGATTTTGAAGGTTGATACACTGTAACTTCACAGTTGTGCTTTGTAAAATGAAATTGTGAAAAACGTATCACCTGTAATGTCAGAGGCACATTTCGTAAGAACATCGTAAGAGCATGCTTCAACAAATGAATATAAAAAAGATATAGCACTGAAACATGACATCAATTAATGAATGTTTTCAACACAATGCTTGTGCTATAACTGGGAAGAGTGCCATGTGGGGGTAATAATGTATAGAGATAAAAGCACAAAATACAGTAATAAAGTTTTTTCGGTTAATGTCTGTTTTTCCACTTTTCACAACAACCCTAAGAAAAACAAAGTGCCATTCAACATGCATAATGCACACACTTCACAATAAACAAAAAAAGTGGAGACAAGTCTCTTAATTCTGGGCTTTATTTAATACACTTAATCAAAAATGCAATTAAAAGTGTATTATTGAAAAAGAAATAAAATAAAGTAAATAAATACATAAATGAACAAACCAGTGAAGCTCTTGTGGTGTGTCATTGTATGTTTGTATGACTGCATCATCTCTCTAAGTACCAGACAGCTGACCAGACCTCAGTTTGTTCAGTGACGTCAGACAGTTACATAATAACTGGGCGATGATGTGACCACAGGCAGGTGACAGAACCAGTGACGCACAGAGATAAATGTAAAACTCCTGCACAAGCCATTTATTAACACCTTATTACAACGCCTCAACTCTTATTATGGTCTCACACACACACACACACGCAGATCCATCATCTTCCTGTCATTTGCTCTGAGAGCTAATATGAGCCCTTTGGCTTAACCAAATACTATTTCGCTGTTCGCACATACTGACACGTTCTTTCTGTCACATCAGTAAATACTGGCTAACAAATGTCTCTCACACACACTTATACATCCCAACGGTTCATACATCAACAGTTTATCTGGTTTGACAGGTTTTACTCCTTCTTCATTTTTTTTTGGGTTAGTTTTCTTGACATACAGTAAATCACACACAACTACAAAATGACAAGGATAACATGATAAACTCCTAAGCTAATTTCCTTTGTGGTCTTTTGTGTTAAGAGAGTAGAGATGCAGGAGCCCAGGTGAAAATACTACCAACAACCCAGTAAAACAAAAATCTTATACCCAACCATCAATAAAAGTGGTCAGTTTGCCTGGATTATAATGAAGTTTTTAGTGTCCTAATGTGGTGTCCATTTTAGGTCCAAACCTTTCATGTGACAAGCTATACTCGGTTGTAACTTTGGAAACAAAATGAGTCCGTCTCGACCCGTACTTGGAATGACCTACTATGACGAATGAACTTGATTTTTTTTTCTTTTTAGCCTGGCAATTCCTAAATCTTTAAATTCCCTCCACTCATATCAGTGCCTTCCTAAAGCAAGGAACCATCCACATCTGCAACAGCCAGAACATCTGGGCTGGATATGACAACATCACATACGTTTCCAGATGAAGCTATGAACTTGTTATAATGAGAGGTGCTTCTAATATTTAGTCTACCCTCATTGATACAAACATGGTGTACAAAATATTTGAAAATATTCTCAGTATAATACGTCAACAACACCACAAACTACATCTTCCAAAATTACAATACAGTTGAATCAACACCTAATTTTACTACTACTACTTTAGGTGTACTTAATAAATTGGCAACAGAGTGTAAATACCACTGTTTTGGGCTCTAATACTGTTTCTAACATTGGCGCCCCCCAGTGGAACTATCAAAAATTAGACTGTGGCAGACAGCAAAGCAACCTGTTGGTAGAAAGAACTGCTAACACACAGACATGACGCCACATAATACAATACTAATTTAGATAATGAGACCAGCTTCAAGAGTTCGGGGCAGAACTCCATAATGGTTAAGTTGGGAGAAGCCCATGTGAGATCAGCTGTTACACATTTAGTAATATCCTATCTATATAAATATGGCTTTTAAAGCAGCTTGACATCTGATGATTTTGTTTGCCTCATCCATGCTGCATTACTAGCTAGTCTAAATAATTTCATCGCATATGAGTGATGCAGAAAGAAGTAATTTATTGTAGAATATCAGAGGTGGGACACAGGATGTACAGTAGTTAACTGACAGGAAGCTGTACTTGAGATAGAAAGACAAGCATTAAACATGTTTGATGAAAGACAGTGACATAAATAAATAGTCCTTGCATCATTGACAAAATAAGAAACAGCACCTGATTCTAAATTTTTGACATTGAGTCAAATTATTTCCTTTAACATGAAAGCATTGCTATTATTGTTCTTCTGGCCACTTTTAACTAACTCATTGTTTTCGGCCATTGGTCTGTGTGGTCGAGTCCTAAGTGGCTCTGTTCCATTTACTGTAAACACATGACCTCATACAGGCTTATTGTATGCTGTCTGCATGAAATGGTGGACAGCAGACAAAAGCGTGGCTGGTGAACAGAGTCAAAGAGACCCGGATATTGTTCCATGAAGGTATTAACCAAAGCACAGTCCAAAAAAAAAAGTGAATGTTGGACGTGACATTTGGTGGGTGGGACATTTAAACAGGAAGAAGACTGCAATGGGAATGCCCATGTTACTCTTTTTCCGATTAAATATTAGCCAAGTGCTTGAACACATTAGCTGTAAAATATTGATAATCTGCTGTGAGTTTGTATCCCGCCTCCTTATGCAACTTTAACTTTTAGTACCAGGTGTTCACAGATTACACTGCTTCACCAAAGGGAAGAAAATGACAGGTAAACACACAAAAACACAGAAACAATCAGAAACGTGAGCTAGAGATTGCATTTACATCTACATTTACTTGTAGTTCGTTTATGTGGTCCATCCTGTGGTGGCGGTGGTCGTCTGAGTAGCGTTCTCCTCGATGGATGTCCAGGTAGGGATGCCATTCTTCAGCTGGAGCGCACAATGACTTCAGACGCTGTGGAAAGTAAGAGATTAGCATCTTGGTTTGTTTTTTTCACTTTTTGAATTCTTAAAAAAAAATCCCAAGCTGTGCAAAATGCAAGGCTTTGAAAAATGCAGAAAAAGACAAGAGTGGTGTTTTTAACCACCGGAGTTTTTTAGCTATCATAACACACACACCTTCCAGGGGCCTCCCTCTGCTCTCATCAGCTTATACACAGTGGTGGCAGGGATCCAGGAGAGGATAAATACAACCATGCACCAGCCCAGATCCAAGCCCCAGTTTGGGAACTGGACTTCTCCATAGGAAGGTGGCGTAAACGTCACCAGAGACCAGACCAGGATTACCTAGACAACAGAGTCAGCCAGTTTCATTCATCAAACATGATCAGAACTAACATGATGTATGTGTGCGAGAAGGTTGAATCTGAAATTACAGAACCAATTTGGACATGGGTCAGTTCTATTTATTCACTTTTTTAATTTGCTCAAAAGCAGCTACATAGAGACCTTACATACCAGCATGAATTATAATTAAATTAAATTTCAGATCTTGAAATACAAGTTCAGAGGCTGCAGAGATAACCAGCTACCTTTTTCCATTTCTTTATGTGGCTTTTGAGGCAGTGCCATTAAAATAATTCATGATTAAACTCCTTTTATGACACTCATCAACATATGCATGTAGATTCAAGTATAAGCTGCCAGACACGTGATTAATGCAGTGTGAGTCTTTTCTATCAGGGGCTTTGAGTGATGTGGTGCTCACCGCTATGATGCAGGGGCTGATGAAGAACCAACATGCTCTCCACCACAGCCAGAAAATGAAACTCTTATTTCCAAGCATCATCTCAATGTCTTTAATGAAACGGTTCCCTCCTGGAGAGCATGAGAAGAACACACACATGTACACAGCTGGAGATTGAGGCTCTCTGTCACCTTTATATGCACATATATGGTATCATATTTACCATATATGTAGCAGACGCCGATGATCTCCAGGAGAGCCAAAATAAGCAGCACCCAGGTGGCAGCAAACGAGTCGATTAGAGTCACCCAGTAAATTCCTGCCTATCTCAGACACACACACACACACACACACACACACACACATACACACACACTAGCTGAGTAGGTTAACCAGGCCTATGTCAGACAACAGTATCATAAAGTTACACTAAGGCAGACTTACCCTTGTTACACATGGCAGGCCCAGGAGGAAGAGGATGAAACATATCATTAAAGTCAATAAAGCACGTTTGGATTTGCAGATTTTAGGGAAGGCGTCGAGTAGGCAGGTGATGATCACCTCTAATGACAAGAAGAGAGATTTCAGGATACAGCAATCTATGGCAACAGCAATGGATCTGAATGTAATGTTACGCGAGTATGAATGGCAACTGAAGATCTCACCTATTCCTGCAAACTGAGAGTCCAGACCAACAGTCAAAAGCATGAAGAAGAACAAAATGGACCACATAGGGGAAACAGGAAGCTTAGACAGAGCCTCTGGGTATGCAATGAATGCCAGGCCAAATCCTGCACAAACACAAAGAAACAAAATATCACAGGCCACCTGGATGTCGTCCAAGTTTGTATTAATTGGTGCCCACATGGTGAGTCTGTCTGACCATCCTTCACCACTTCTCCAACAGGAATTTTGTAGATGTGAGCCATATGACCCAAGATTGAAAATATGGCAAAGCCTGCAAACACACTGGTACCTAGGAGGAGATGAAAATAGCAAAATAGATTAATGAGATAAATATATAAATTATATAAACTCTCTTTAAATATTGCTGCTACAGTAGCTCTTCTCCTACCAGCATTAGTAAGTGTTATAACAAATGAGTCCTTGAACACATTGTTGTGGAAGTTGTTGTAGGAAGCAAGCGTCATGACTCCCCCCCAGCCAATCGAGAGAGAGTAGAAGGTCTGAGTTGCTGCATCTTTCCAGACCTAAAAAACACACAGTCATGCTTTAAATCAAAAGAGAGTTTTCATTTTTAAACTTAGATTACTGTACTGTGTTGCAGTCAAACAGGGATAGTTGGGGCCCTACCTGTGCTTCCTTCAGTTTAGACAAATCGGATTGGGAACCAATGTAGAAGTCTATCCCATCTCTAGCGCCCTCTAGTGTCACACCTCTGATCAGCAGGATCACAATCACCACGTAAGGAAATGTAGCTGTGAAATACACAACCTGGAGAGAGAAAAAGCCAAGAGTTAAAATTGCGAAAATGTAATTAATTCATTTATATGAGGCAATGCAATTACTGCTGGGAGTTTCAAGCATTAAACCTCAGGGCCTTAGCAACAAAAGTCACAATTAGCACACACACAATTCTTATCTCAAACTAGTTTTATCTAAAATCTGCTTACAACTGTGTACATTTTTAAGGAATAGTTTGACATTTTGAGTAATATACTTATTTGTTTTCTTGCTGAGAGTTAAGAACTGAAATATGTCTGTGTCTGTAACATGTCTGTTAAATATGTAGCTGCAGCTAGCAGCTGGTTAGCTTAGCTTAGCACAAAGACTGGAAAAATGGGGAAACAGCTAGCCTGGCTCTGTCCAAAGTTTACAAAATCTAGTTACCAGCACCTCTAAAGTTCACTAATTGACACATTGCATCTTGTTTGATTAATCTGCACAAAAACCGAGCCATAAAAACAACAATTAGTGTTAATTGGTGAGCTTTAGAGGTGCTGGTAGGCACGTTAAGAAAGCTAATGTTCCCCTATGTACTGTCTCATGGCAGCTAAGCACCAGATATGTTCAAAACCTCCATGTCTTTTTAATTCTCAAACAGTGAAATACATTGATCGCAGCTCTATGGATCGAGTGTTTTTTGGCATGTGAGAGGTTTTGCAGCTTTGTTTTGCAGAAAGATCTTCCGACAAAAATGACAGGACATTTGGCTGTTGATTTCTGCAGTGGGCTTTATATACGCATTGGCCCTGAACTGTGGACTTGCTATGAGGTGGATGTTGACTCACTTTGCCTGAGGACTTGATGCCTCTGATGAGCGCTGCAGCAACAAGTATGGAGCTCAGCAGCAGACAGAGGGCCAAGCGCCAAACTATTGGTCCTGTTTCATCTAGACCACTGGACCTCTGCAGAGCCACACGGCTGAGGAGGAGAGACATCTGACTGTAGAGCCACAGCAGTGTGACAAGTGTGTGTATTTTTGCTCATTTGCACGAGTGTGTGATTCTTACTCCCAGTACTGCTCACTCGGGCTCTGCACCAGAACTTTGATCATGTCGGATGGGGGACAAGTGCTGTTTTCCTGAGTCCAGTTGGCCTCTAAAACACTGCTTTCATTGCAATACACTGGAAAAGTAGAAACAAAAAAAAAAGGTCTGTAGTGAGAATGTACAGGCATTCATTCCCCAGAATGGAAGAATTATTTGATTATTCAGCCTTGGCCTGAAGTAGTTTAAGTTGCTTTAATGTCTAAATATGGCCCTGAACTGCAGTTCCTGTTTTTAGCATACTTTTCAATCCTTCATTAATATCAGATTATGTCATCCTGTCATCATTATTTTTATGTCACCCCCACCTCAGGAGAACGACACATCAGCTTCCACCAAACAGCAGATTAGATCAAAACCTCTTCACAAGAAATGGAGATGAAAAAAGCACCTATAGGCGTGTTGCTGCAGTTACTGTCCGCCCAGCTGAAGCAGCTGGACCACGGCAGAGGAGACTGGAAGGAGGCGAACATGTAGTACAGGCTGTAGGCGAGGATGACGTTATAGTAAACTGATACTATTAGAGTCACCATAACCATGGCAACGCCAACACCTGGAGAGGTAGAGAGAGAGGTT
Organism: Maccullochella peelii; assembly: GCA_002120245.1. Classification (NCBI taxonomy): domain Eukaryota; kingdom Metazoa; phylum Chordata; class Actinopteri; order Centrarchiformes; family Percichthyidae; genus Maccullochella; species Maccullochella peelii. The sequence goes on from LKNJ01002468.1 coordinate 14,020, forward strand.
ATGAGGCACTGTTGCTTTTATAAAACGTTCTTATAACAAGTCTCTTTAAAATATGATTAACTCTTTTTGGGTGAGGTTTAATCAATTCGTGGGAAATGTCAAAAAGTGTAACTGTAACCAACTTGTGTCTTTATCTTCAAAACAGGTTAAGCAGTGATCAGATTACAGTAACTCAGCAGTGCCCTTTCCAAACCTATTGTGCTCTGGGAACAATTTATACTGACTATACACAAAACTATATTATGTTTCTAGTAGTAGCCATGCTTTAATCCCACAGCAGTCTGTGCTGCAGTAATGTAAGTTTTATGTTATTTCTTGCTTTCTACAATCGTGTGTCAACCCAACCAGTCGAGGCAGATGACCGCCCACCCAGAGCCTGGTTCTGCTCGAGGTTTCTCCCTGTTAAAAGGGAGTTTTTCCTTGCCACTGTTGCTTGTGCTTGCTCTTGGTGGGAATTGTTGGGTCTCTGTACACATAAGGAGTCGGTCTAGACCTGCTCTTTATGACAAAGTGCCCTGAGATAACATTGTTATGATATGGCGCTATATAAATAAAACTGAATTGAATTGAATTGAATTGTGTGTACAGTTTTCACCTTAACATCAACCCCCATTCACTTGGAAACTTATGTAAACACATATTTATACAAACTTTACTTTGACTGCTTGTTTGTAGCAAAATGCAGAAGAAACCATTTCAACCAACAGCTGACTCTGGCATGGGGGAATATTTGTGCCAGCAAATATCAATTCGTGAATTTTCATTTCTATTTTAGAATTTTACACAATTGTGTTAGTTTTACACATTATACAAAATGTAATCAAATGGTACCAAAGTGTTAGCACCACCAAACTCCCTATGAATGACAGCGTTGGACAGTCATTGTCTCAAGACAAAGTTGACCTGTCATTCATTTCTAGTTCAAGTTTATATACAAATGAAATCACATCCATTCCAATTTCTGTTTGTTTCTGTTGAACTTTTTACTTAACACTATAGTTTAACTGAAATTAAAGCAAAGGTTCACAATTTTCGGCAGTCTGAGTCAAATCACGGCGATGTCTTTTTAGTATAAGATTCCCTCTTTGTGTTTCCATGGACAGTGGAAGGATAGTAACAAAAAGAATAAATGTTGTACTAAAAACACTGAAAACACTCCATTATAGTGTTTTGCTGTAAGGCTGTAATTCAGCTTGAATTGATTGTATGATTATTGTTGGCATTAAAGGTAAAGCAAAAGAACAGTAATCACTGCGGCTCAGTCTATTTCTGGACACTTGACAAAGCCTTAAAAATCAAACAACCAAAAGCTCATCTCAAGTCAGGAGTTGTAAAAAAGATTTTCAGCTCCACAGCTGACCATTAACCAACAGCCTCATTAAATCCCTCATGTTTGACATCTTCCCCTTCAGATGTCCCTGATTAATCTTTCACAAAACTTGAATGGTGGTCTTACCCTGCAGGACTGGCACTGCTCTCCATATGTTAATTGGACCTTGGCTGCAAAACTGACCAAAGGCGCTTTCCAGGAAGAAAAGAGGAATTCCACACAAAACCAACATCAGGAAATAGGGAATGAGGAAGGCACCTGCTCACAGGGAAAAAAGCAAGTTTTCATGATATTCATAATACTTCCAACAGTGTTCATAATCACAAGTGAATTCCAGTCACCACCAAAATCTCAAAGTAGGGGATAAGAAAGGCTTGTGCTCAAAATGACAGATTGGGTGTTTCAGGAATTGAATAAATACAATATTAACAGTAAAACAGGTTTCCTAACACTAATGGATTAGACACCAAATACTTACCCCCTCCATTCTTGTAGGCCAAATATGGAAATCTCCAGATATTTCCCAGTCCAACAGCATAGCCGATCGTAGAGAGGATGTACTCATTCTTGCTGGCCCAGTTCCCACGCTCAGTATTTTCATCACCATCATCCACATGTGGGTCCTGCTCAGTGGAAAGTTTCCAAACTTATTAAAGTGGTGTAAAAGAGTTGTAAAATGTCTCAGATATTGTTTGTTGTACCTGGAACATGCTAAGAAAAACAACTGCAGTGAAAACAGTAAAAATACAGATATCATAGGACAGTGTTTCTCATCTCTCTGATTTCACTTTTGATCATCTTGAATCAGGAGACCTAACCAGTGTGAGTGAACTGCAGACTGGCTTCACTGGCACACAGCGGAGAACCACATGTTGTACAAGATTTAAAATCCAAAGAGTACACTAATTATACAGTCATTACAACTGCTGTATGTATTGTCATTGCCTCAACTGTTGTCATACAGTTATAACTCGTAACTGCTACGACAAATACACTACGTAATGTATAAAAAATTTAATATAATAAGTTTTCAGTGGGACTTTTAAAAATTATTTCCACTCTTGTGTCACATTAAGATTGGATGGTGGTGGTTTCAGCAAGTAAACCATCAGTTCAGTCCCTAATGAGAAAAAGTGACATCGGCTCCATCGTCACTCCAAGACAATTTCACTTGCGTGGCCACTTAAACAAAGCCATCATATATTTAATTGAGATCTTGTTCTGCCTTCCAGCTGTAGCAGCACGTCATGAAAAACACATTTTCTTACATTTATTACAATTAAAAGCAGAAAAGGTATTTTTCTAATTTAAATACCAAATTAAGCAAACAATATGCTTTGTTTTGTGTTCCTCAGTAGATTCACACTGGATTTCTTTTAAAAATAAGAAATACGGCCAAGCACCCAATTCTCTTCTGCAACCTTTGTGTGGTGAATTATCAAGTGAAAGTCTGGTCGAACAAGTTTGCAATCCTACCTGGTTGTCAACAGCAGGGTTTCTGAAAATTAAATCCTTGAAACTATTCCAGCTGTATTCCCTCATGTCCTTTCACCTGCTTGTTAATGGTCTGTATAAGAAATTCAAATCACCCAGGTATGTTTGGTTTTAAAGCCCCCCCTCCCCTCTGACAGACAAGGGAGTGATGTTTTCCAACCAATCACCTGCCCCCACAACACAGCTGAGCTGGTCGTGTGTGTGCAATTAATCTTTTTTTAACTGGAGTCCTGATTAAATGCACATTAGTGAAGAAAGTTTCCCTCTTGATAACATGACACTCACCTACACCCGCTGATACAGAGCTGGTTAGTGTTGCTTTCTGTATTATGTCAGTATGTCTGACTCTAACATTTCCTGCGGTGCTCATTTCCGCTATGCTATATCATTCTTCCAAACTACACCTACACTGTATATGACTCCTCGCCTCAGATTGTGTTAGGAGTGATAACAGCATTATTTCCGCTGTATTGATAAATAGACAAAACTGTGGAGCTGTGACTGCCGCTCAGTAACACAGTGCTGTGTTGCGTGCTGTGTGTGTGTGTGTGTGTGTGTGTGACTCAGGTGAGTGACTTCACACCAGTAACTCCCTAAAGCCACATGCTGTGAGTGATGATGGACAGACCTAATTTTGGTCAGTGACATCGACACATAATCACTGTACTGTTAGCATACGTACACCTGTGTCACTCGTAATCACAACCCGAGGATGTGACCGCACTCATCTTAGAAGACACAACTGGTGACACAGAGAGGTAAATGAAAAAGTCCTGCACTACCCGTTAATCAAAAGATCATTACTATGGTAATAGTAATAGATTAAGAGATTAGATTAGAATCCCAAAACGGTCAAGTGTGTTGAATTTATTACTTTCTTATATGGTATAAGCTATTTATGAGTGTATTCTGCCCCTCATGTTTCCTAACAACACTAATGTGACCATTTAAGTTGATATGGTGAATTTACACATCCAGCAGTTACAGAGCAACATTAGCATTCATGTGGAGTTGTGTTTTTTGCCACCTAGCAAATGTAAGTCCAATATTCACTCTCCTTTTAGAATGAAATGAAATAACTGGCTTTTTAGCAGCTAAATGCTTCACCGTATTCACAAGTCTGTTGCTAATTTTGCCAAGATGTTTGTCATTTGGTGCTGAGCAGGTAGTGAACAGTGGGTTTTCTGAGCTTTTATGCTGAAAACAGCAACGAGACTGAACCAGAACAGTGTTGAGGGCCGTAAAAACCAAAACACTGAGCTAAAAGTTGCTAAAACGCTACATAGAGCTAAAAGGAACTGCAGTGTCGGATGATTGTTTTATGTGGGTTTGTCACTACGAGAGACCTCTTTCACGTTTTACATAGTCATTTGTTCCATTGTTAAATGTGAAAATATTGACAATGCTTTAACGAGTTAATAATCTTTATTTCAAAGGCATTGATCTGATTTTAGATATTTTATAGCTCTTTTTACAGCAATAAATGTCCTTTCTTTTGCCCAGATTGTAAGCATGCCAAACAATTGATCAGGGAGTCTTGTACTGCTGTTAAATGGGCATCTGCCTCTCATTTGTCATGACTGACAAGTTCCCTGTGGTGGTTCTGAGAGGTCGTTATTGCAGCCAGTCCTTACATGCAATACATTTTTTGCAAACATAAATGTCCACTGTGATGGTGATGGATACCATTACTAGACTAATAATGCAAGTTAGTAATCAAACCCAATGTACCTGTGTGCACCCATCAAGCTAAAGTTTAACTCACATTTTAGCCTGTAAATCTAGTTAATACGTTTTTTTGTTTGTTGTTATTTTGAGTCTTATTTTGTCAGAAAAACATTTTTATTTCTCCTACAATTGATCACCTGACATCCCAAAAACATATTGTCATTATTCAGGTTTTTGGACAGGATTTTGATGCTCAAACTTGGCTGTGATGTGTAAATGAATTTGGCAGTGAAGTTACAGTACAGAAACAGGAAGTGAGTCCTACTATATATATAGAAGTGGATTCTCCAATCCAGAGGATTTTCATGTTCTAAAGAGAAAGTTGGTTAAAGGCCTAATAAATTCTGGACATAATTAGTTTCATCAAGCACATTTTTCATGGCGTGATTATGGCTGAATCACAGGTTCAAAGCGACAGGTGAGCAGAAAATCTTCCAAAAAGCATGTACTCTCATATAGTGCATGCATTATTTACAAAAACTGACTTTCTGGTGATGCATCATATTGGAAGAGTGAATAGTATAATCAGTTGTGGCTGATCTCTTGGCAGACAGGGCGTGGGTAGATCGCTGCCCAGTCCCCATTGTAGCCGTGTGTAATGTACTCTGCTTGATGATCTTTTGGTTACTGAGTCATTTTGGTCAGTGACATGTTGCTGCAACCTAACCGCTGTAAACCTATAACATGTATTAGCTGTAATGACAGTATCTGCTGGTGTGGCCACAGATTACAAAACATAGTGATAGAGAAAAATATTATAAATATAGACATCCTGTGTCCTCTGACTATCCCACCACTGGCCAGCTGACACACAGAGAGTTCGGCCTTCTGTGTGTCAACTGGCTGACATACTCTGTATGTGTATAAATGTATTCTAAAGAAATGTCTCATAAAATGTCTCGTGTCCTTCACATTAAACTTTGAGGTAACAAGTGCATGTGTGTATTTAACAGTGAGAGCCTGAACGATGTCTAGATAAAAAAGATATTTGATTTATTGCATCAGTTCAGTATGAACAGCTGAGTCTGTTCTGATTTCAGTCCACCCTTAGTTAATAAAATTACTGAATCAAAACCACATCACACATATACACACAAAGACAGTAAAATACAGTGACAAAAAGTACTCTTTGTAAAAATCCCAACTTTTATTTATTCTGCAACAAAGGTGTGTAAACAGAAACCTTTTGTCAGTATGATAACCAATCCATGACATGCATACAGTAATTCAAGAATCGTAATTCATACACTCAGAGGTCTCTGTATTTGTGATTCACTACAGTACAGTATGGAGATATTTTCACATGATACACATATACCTATCTATGTCTATAAGGAAAGTTGATTTCACTGTGAAAATAAGAGGATCCTCTACAGAAACAAGCAGTCACAGCATTTTTATCACAAAAAAATCACATCAACTGCAATAATCACATCACTTTGGGACATGGTCGTCAGAGAAGTGAGGAAGATACTGTCATGCTTCTACGACAGCTAATGACTTGAAATTCACATCATGCATGATACATAATATTTTTATCTTCAACTCATCAGACGAAACAATGGAAGGCAGAGAGAAAGAGATAAAGACAGCTAAAAACACCGATTACAAAGATCATTGATCCTCACAGCAACATATAAGGAGGATCAGGGTCAGATCATTGCCAATACGCAACAAAGAAACATCATATGTGACTCATATACACTGTATTTTGTGGCAATACAGATTACTTTTTTTAATCAAACAAGACTTGGATATTTATCAAGGTATTTTAGGGAAACTCATAATGTTTAAAGATTTACTTGTTTATATTTTCCACAGAAAATGCCCTGTGAAATGTCTGGTAAAGCTTCAGTTGCCATGTAAACAACCACATATCTTTGCTTTCACTGTGACATGAACAGAGGATATTACAGTAAGAACTGCTGCCACCTGCTGCTGATATTTAATTATATTATTGCCCCTGCTTTGCTTTAATTTTGACATGTGTCACTCAAATAATGTGTCACACTGTTGGTCCATGCTGTGAACTGAGCTGCGTTTGTATCACGCACACAGTTAGACCTCAATGGTGGAAGCCTGGCGCAAGCAGAGGGATGACTCGGAAGGGATGTCCTGGCGACTGATCTCGTTCCCGTCAAGTCGCAGCGTCTGTAGTTTGGAGAAGTTGGTCACATCCACAACGCTGCAGAAACTACCCAGAGTGAACTCTAGAGGGACAGACGGAGAGGTGGTAGAATTCATTTCTGTACACATACAACAGCGTTGCAAAATGTCTTCCCAAACTACTCCAGTAAAACTATATTTCAAACATCCAACATCTCAGCACCTGGCCTATATATCAGTAAGGAAAATGAAACTGCTATAGTTATATAGTATTTTGCTATAACATTAAATATTCATGACTAAATAAGCAACAATCAAAGTTCAAGTTTGGAAAAAAAACAGTTTAACACTAAAAAACCCAGACACAACTCCACATCTGTCTGTTTTTGATTCAAATGTTGCTAAATCGGTGCACAGAAGCATGTGAGTCCCGCCCACTTCAAACCAGTGAGAAGAGCACACACTGAATCATTCTCGATCAATCTCTCATGTAAAAAACCCAAAACTGTTACAACTTTGACAGTTACTATGTGTTTATGTATAACAACATTGCTCATAGAAAGAAGCTGATTGAGAACACGTTTTCAGGCCCTTTAATAGCTTTTTGAAAAAGTTATCTAAAAAGATGTGTGTACACAAATGATAAATAAAATATATATCCATTTTACCTTTGATCTGGTTGGCTTGCAGATAGAGATGCTGTAGTGTGGTGCTCACTGGGGGGATTCTCTCCAGTTTATTGAAGCTCAGGTCCAGCTCCACCAGCCCCGTCACATTAAAGGTGTTGGGAGGGATACCCTTGTCTGTTATCTGGTTGTGGGCCATCCTGACATACTGCAGCTGAGTGAAACGGCCCAGGAAGCCCTCTGGTAGAGAGTCAATGGAGTTGGACTCCACGTAGAGTTGGTGCAGATGTTCGGGTAGGGCCTCTGGGACCTGGGATCAGTTAATGAAAATATTGTTGGTGGACTGGAGATTATCCGCTCACTCCATTTGCAACACACAATTACCTTTTTCAACTTGTTGCCACTGATGTCCAGCAATGTGAGGGATTTCAGTGCCTTCAGTGATGTGCCCATGTCTGTGACAGCGTTGTCATGGAGATACAGGACAGTGAGGTTATCCATTCCCTCTAGGTCTGCAGGTGTTACCTTGGCAACAGTAGAAATCATTTTGAAGTCTAATTTCTCTGATGTACGGCCAAAACAGTTAACGAGAACAGAGAGGGGCTCTGCATGAATATCAAACTATGCAAAATATTACCTTTTCAATCTTGTTGTGGTTGATTCTCAGGTCTCGCAGGGTGCGAGGGAGGTTTGGAGGCACACTGGTTAAATTGTTGTGCTGTAGATATAAACGCTCTAATCCCTCCAACTTCAGAAATGCCTACAAAAATGATGTGGAGAATGAACAACTCACCAACATCCACATAAGAGTTACCTATATGAGAAAATCCAACTGAAATCACGTTACCCCTTTTTTCAGTCAGTTTAAATGCATTGTTAATATTTTTTTATTATTATATTATTAAAAAAAGATGTTTTAGGGAAATAATCAGAAATGCTCATTTTCCTCTCGGTGATTGGAGGGGTGTGGTGGTATCTGTGATTGATTGACAGCAGCTGGCAGGCTGAGCACCAGCAGGAGAACGAGAGACAAAGTAAACAAACTTGTGCTCTAGCTACAAGTCATGTGTTATGCAAACAGTGTGTTCTTAGCAGCTGTATTGAAGAGTAAGGACCACATCAGAATCGAAACCTACCGAAGTGACATTTGTAAGTACGTTTAAATGCTGTTCAATGTGCTGCAACTGACCAGCTAATTAACTCTCTTTTGATTGGCTGTATGCAAACAAGTTCTCCATCTGCATAGACGTTGAACTAACGGTATTGTGACGGATTCATTCAAAGACAGGAGGCGCCATCATGAAACCAAAAAATATGAATGTCTCCATTTTGGTTTCAAATTTTTTCTCCAAGCAGAACACAGGACGTGATTTATTGAGCAGAAATGTATGCTGTAGCAGAGAAAAAAGGCAATTTAATTTAAATTTTACTTTAAACTAAGAACCACATGTTCAAATGCATAAACATCCACCTTTTGTTAACTCACATATGCAGCAATAAAACTTACTTTTTCCTTTGTTATTACACAGCCTGTTAGACATCTGACAGCCATTTACACCAGCGTCACTGCTTCATACTCTGAGCTCACATGTGTGGCTCTATCTGACTGAGACCAGATGTAAGTTTACCTTCTTGCCAATGGCGTCAGATGTCAGCTGGTTGTGATGCATCATGAGCCACACCAGATTGGTTGCATTGACTAGAGCTGAGTCGGGCACAGCTGCAATGGCATTGTTTTGGAGGTACAAGTATTTCACATGGGAGAGAATGGTTGGCATGGCTGTTAGGCCCCGTCCATCACAGTACATGGCGACTGGGAAGGAGGGGGGGCAGTCACACTCATCTGGACACCCTCCTGCGGTGCCTGCCTGGAAGGAGCCAAAAGAGTATCCTTGGCTTTGCCGGCCGTACAGCCAGGCGAAGGGGTCCCGTCCATGGGAGAGAGAGAGTGGAAGCACGGCAGACAAGAGGAAGACAATCACCACACGCATTGTCACAATTACACAAATCTCCTCTGTAACCTAACAGAGACAAAGACAGAGAGACACGGCAATAAAATTCAAAATAGAAACAAAGTTATTCACAAATTGACAAAAACATTTTGTTAATGGGGCTATATTGACCGATATTTTTACACATTTTCAAACAGATACAGCTCAGAGTATAAACTGAAAAAAATGTTTTTGTGCTGATCCTGTATCCACTAAAGGAAAGTGCCTCTCTTGTATAATATATAGCTACAGGATTTGCAAAAACAGATGAATAAAATGTTCATTACACCACCAGAAAGTCAAAAAAATAAACTTTGCAAATACACAACTTCTCCCACACCTTTAGAGAACAAGCTGCTATTCTTCAAGAATATATTTTTTTCAAATCCAAACTCACTGTTGTCACATGAAGGTTAAATGAGGTTCAGTGCAGCTAGTAACTTTGATTTGGAAATATAACTGCCTGCAGAGAGGTACATTCTTAGGAGTCTTAATCCGCACAGGGAACCCAGAGAGGAAGCATTAAAAAAAAGAGAAAAAACCTAGCCATGAATGCCAGCTTTGTTAATGGTTCTCACTGCTGCCTCAAAACTGTGGGAAAATATCCAATTATTACCATCTGATTTACAGAAGAAGAAAAGAAGCTCAAACTAAAATATGACTATCATCATGTGTTTATTCATCTCTTATATGGTTTCATAGAAATATACCACAGAGACTTAGACTAACGGACACATGTTCACACACATGCATGTACATACAAACACACACACACACACACACACACACACACACACACACACACACCTACCTGATCAGAGAGACTGGCCCTCCTTGTCCCTTCTCTCTCAGAGTGTGCTCAGGACTGGATGGGACTCTGACAAACACTTTGTAAAAAACACTTTCCTCCCCTCCCTGCGCTCCTTTCCGTTCTGCCATCCCCCATCTCCACCCCTCTCTCTCTGTTCCTTCACCGTTGGTTCCTTCCACCCCCTCGTCCACCCACCTGCACCCCATTTTGTTCATTCAGGCATGGTCCAGCACACCCCACACCCCACTCTGGAGCCTCTTTTTCCACTAATGTGAGTGATGTGAGATGCAGTGGCTGTGAAGGATTGTTCCCATCTGTGTGCAGCGCATTCAGTCCCTGAACCCCACTATTTATTTCAATATTTTGACTTTTTACCCTTTTTGCTCACTGCATCTCAAATGCTAAATTATTTATATTTTCTGAACAATGCATTACACGTCACACAGGAGTGACCACTAATGAGTGGGTACAGTGAGAAGGAGTGTGTGTCTGTGCAATATCACAGCAATGATTGGATTGCATATTTTGGTAAATAATAGGGAATCCATATCCCTGGCAACTAATTTCCTGCTTACTGTAGTTGACAGTGTAAAAAGCGCCTGTAAAGGCTCATGTCATTATTTAATGTGATTTCAGCGTTTGACTTATTATCTTGCAGTAATATACTCCTGACAGTACTAGGGTAAGTGACAATACTATACAAAGACATACAAACCTTTGTTTAGACAGATAGACCAATAATGGATAACAAAACCTACCACAGTATTAAAATGCCCACTTAGCAAATATCCCTGTACCATAGACAAAGTTTTGTAGCAGGGGTCGATCCAACTCTCTCCATTCCTCTCCAACAACCTTACATCTTGTAAAGGGTTAAATGAAAACATGTGTGACAGTCCTCTCATGTTGTCTGTCTGGTCTTAATATGGGCCTCTTCCTGCCTTTTCTCTGACACGAGCTCCATCTGAATCAGTGTTTTTCACTCACTTTTATCTTTCATCTTTGCAAACAGTCACAGATTCTCCTTATTTGATCCCCTTTTTTTCTCTCCATCTCCTTCTATCTACCTTTCTATCATGTGACCCCTTTCCATAGTGTGACAAGTGACGAGTGATTGTTGAATAGATAGCTAAACATGTTTGCACAGGAGGAGGATGTGTCTGTGCCATATTTGTTTGGAGAAATAAAATTAAATTCTGTGCTTTCAAATGTTCAATGGAAATATGCTGTGTGAAAAATAACATAATGCCAGTTGAACAAAAGCAGCACTAAAAATGTCTTTGCATGTGCCATTTCATGTTGACTAGTCAAGTCAAGTAAATTTTATTTATATAGCCCAGTATTACAAATCACAAATTTGCCTCAGGGGGCTTTACAGTCTGTATAGCATATGGCACCCTCTGTCCTTAGACCCTCAATTTGGGTAAGGAAAAACTCCCCCCAAAAAACCCCATTTAATGGGGAAAAAAATGGAAGAAACTTCAAAAGAGCAACAGAGGAGGGATCCTTCTCCCAGGATTGACAGACATGCAATACAAGTCGTGAGTGCAGAATAGACCAACATAGTAAAATAACAATATGGACAATCATAAAGTTATGAATAGATGGTAACGTATATTAAGAAATGATCCAGGAAGACATTAACGCTAACCCAACTTCAGGTGTCATCAAAGAGATAGGACCTGAGCCAAACAACCAACTCTCAAAAAGTTCAAAAGTTTGGGTAATGCTTTATATTAAGGTCCTTGTAATAAGCGCTAGTTAATAGGCAATATTAACCAACGCTGCCAGTGATTTGCTCTCAACAGTTTATGGTAGAGGCGAATGCAGACTTCACAGCTGTTAGCTGCCGGGATTTAGTGAGTTTTGCAGGCGTTTACAGGGCCGAAAATCCGGTTATTCATGCAGTGTAAGGCACAAGAAAAGATTGTAGGCGACTCAGTGTACCCATGGGTTAATCTTGTGAATGCATATTGTTGTCTGTCATAGGTAAATGTAATCAAATACTGACTGTCTTTATGTAGAGGAACAGAAAAGAAGGCACTTTACAGGTCAATTACAGTGTAGTCACCACAGATGGCAGGTGTTGCATGGACTGTTATACCTTGGTTTAGCAGAGGTTGAATTACAGGTATGGGCAGGTCAGAATGCCTTCTCTCTTTACTGTGTAAGGATACTGTGAAATCCTTGGCAGGGAGGCATTATGTTTTAGTAATATCTGTACTGGCTCAGCAGTTCTAATCAAACCAACATCATTAGAGGAGGAGGCCCGTACTGACGGGCCACACTGGTCACTATGTTACCTAGCACAGCTGCTGTGTCATCTTGGTTAGTCTAGGTTGTAGTTTAGTTTATATAACAAATCTCACTCTAATAGATTCTAATAGATTAAATAAATAAATACTTGACTCAATAAATATATCAGTATGCCATTAAATGCACCAAAAATAATATTAAAAATAAATGTAGGTATTAATTAACTGATAAAATGTCACATAAATTGATATTTCTGTATTTATTTCTGTATTATTTTCCATTTGCATATAAATTCCCCTATTTACTAAATTTTCCATTTTATTCATTAATTTTTAAATGTATTTAATGTATTTATTAAAGGGAAAATAATACATCCTAAAGTATTCATCGGTTGCCTGGAAACCTCACAGTGTTGAAGCTAAATGTCTCCTGGCTGTTCATATTTCATAGACATACCATATATGAGATAAATGACAGTGGTATCAATCTTTTAATCTAACTCTTGACAAGAAAACAAGAAAATTTTCCAAAATGTCAAAATATTCCTTTAAGTCTGTTATCTCTTTTAACATTTGTCCAACGGCTGCTTCATCTCTGTGAGTGATCAAAGAGCAGTCTTGTCATAACTGGAGTATCTCTGAAGAAACAGCATAACTGCTGTGGCTCTGGGCCTTACACATGTTATTTAAGTTGGTTGTTACTTATTGTATAAAGCCATTGTGTCCGACTTCTGACAATAAAAGGCTTCATACATCAGAAAATGGAAGAAAGGAACAACAAGATGGCCACATTGCATTACAGCTGAGCTGGAGAACTGTGGTGAGGAATTTACATGGCCAAGATTGAGATTAGAGGAGGATTGAACACTGGCATGAGTGCCAACTAGGAGGGACACACAGATACATGAAGCAACTTATTCTTTACTGCATTTCTGCAGTTTGTTACTGCAGCATCAGGAAATCATCTTTTCTTTTCTGTCTGTCCGCAGGCATCTGTGGACAGCAGATGCGGCAGAACAGGCCGGTCAGTGCTCTGCCCAGCCTTGTGAATCACTACACCAGTCTTATTTGTTATTTTAAATGTGATTTTATATGGGTAATGGACTTACTCCTCAGCACAGCTTTGTTTTTCTCTAAACAGCTAAATGGAGTTGTTTGGAGAAGCACCTGTGAACTGAATGAACTCCAACCCTTTACTCATTACTGAGGGCAGACAACTTTATGAGCTTTATGAGGTTAATACCTCTTTCTACATAACATCAAAGGCCTTTTTCTATGAGGTGGTTAAGTAGATAAACTCTAATGTGTGTGTGTGTGAGAGACAGAAAGATTCATATCTATATATACAGACAACATAAAGAAATGTGAAAGAGTGAGAAACAAAAGGTGCAGCAGCTTTCATTTAGAGTGAGAAATTGATTCTCTGCTGTCCAGGACTTCAAAGTAAGAGGCCCAGGTGGACTCTGCATAGCCCCAACACATCCAGCCTCCAACCGTGGCCCTCCATCTCCTGTCCAGATTATGAGCAGAGCTGAGCAGGGATCAGAAGATCAGAGGACCAAGCCCTTTCCACTCAGGCCGTGAACTCTTCATAGGAATGCCACAGGAACTGCTTCTGAAGATTGCTTCTCTGGCCACTCACCTGCAGAAAAAAAGCTAGTATGAAATACTTAAAACTATACAAAACATCCACTCATCCTGGCTTTCATCAGTCCTTTAAGTAAGTGTTTATTTCCAGAATGAAAGCAGGTCAGTGAGAGGAAATTCACTTTGTTTGAAGGCCATTGTTTTGCCTGAAATGGACTAAATGTTCTTATTATGTATGTATGGCAGTCACATGTTCTTTCTCTTTTCTTTCTGGCTGCCATACAGATTCATATGCCTTTGATGAATTAAAATAAAACAAATGCAATGTTTCTCTTTATAAGTAAGATGTAATGTTGGAAATACGTTTCATTTCTTGCCACAGATGGGAGCCGAAAATTCAGTGTGGCAGAAGGAGACACAACATCATAATGTAGAATATAAACTGTCATTAACAGCTCATTATGCAGTCTGTGGCGGTAGATCGTTTACTACATACTTTGTCCATCTCTCACACACACAGTAAAACCTGTTTGTCACAAGATGTTTTATTGACTTCATTTCCGAGACACTAACTCTAATCTTAACCATACTCATTACATATTCTTAAACTATAACCAAGTCCGAGCCCTACAATTTAATGGTTAACCTTGTGGGAACCAGATTATTGCCTGCACAGTGCGATTTATACAGTACACACACGCTGCAACTGCCAATTCAACAGCTGTGGGCCCTTTTGAAGTATCCTTGACAGCAATCCTTCTCACTTATTGTATGCCAAAGAAAATATACTGAGTTTTAACTTACATACAAAGATTGTTTAATTTCACAACATCACACAAATAACACATATTCATAAAGAAGATGCACTCATGATAACGTACATGAATTAAACAAGAAAAACCGCAAATGATAGAGATAGGTTCTTAGTAGTCCCTGGACAATGTGTCTCCATAAGGTAACTTGAACCACGGCACCCCAGGGCACAGAGGGCAGCATAAACCATGTGATAGAAAGCAGATGTCCATGCACACACACACACACACACACACACACACACACACACACACACACACGCATAAATCGCACAGATGTTCACGATTAAACCACGTCAAGCGTCTCATCTTTTTCTCATACAGATACAGACTTTTATGTATGTATGTTGGTAACAATTTTAATTATGGGTCTGATCTAAATTCTGGTGACATCTTGGCAAAATGTATGAAAATCTGCTGTGCAACACTAAAAAAGGAGATCTTGAAAATACACTGAAGGGTGGTGACCAAGTGGTCTAAGATGAACGTAACCGCCCCATCTGCAGTTCAACACCATGCCAGGGACCATAAAAAAAAACTATGTTTAGAAAAATATATGTCTAACAGTAATAATGAGAGTTTAGCCTTATATTTCTTCTTCTTCAGTCTGTGCAGTGGTTATTTTTCTTTACATGAATACATCCCATGTCTCAAATGGATATATATATAATTTATTGGTATTAATGCATTGCTTGTAATGGACAATAAACATTTGCAAAATAGTCGTTTACCTTAGTTTATCCCAAGCTGTACCAAGCTTGTGTGTGCTGTTGATTACAGAGGAAAATAGTGCCCTCTAGTGTCAGTGACAGGAACTGTTGAAGGACAAATTGAGGCAGCAGATAGTGAGTGAAATTATAACAAGAGGAAGAACAAGAGGTGGAAGAGGAAACAGACTTAAGACTTAAGTTAATTCAGGCTCAGCTGGTTCGGTGGAGCACTGATTGTTTCAACTTCTAAAAAAAGCATCTGTATTTCGCTAAACATTAGGAAACAACTGTTCTCAGCAGCTGATTTCAGCATATAAGCTCTAAAACCCCACTGTACACTACCTGCTCAGCTCCAAAAAGCAGACAAATAAAGTTAACAACTAGGTGGTGAACATAGTGAAACATTTAGCTGATAAAGAGTAAGATATTTCCGTCAGGAGTTGCTGGAGACCAAGCCAGAGCTAAAAGGAGAGTAACTATTGGATTTAAATTCACCAGGTGGACAGAAACACGACTCCAAATGAATGGTAATGTTGCTCCGTATCGGCTGGATGTGTAAATATGCAACAGTATTCTACCATCTTTGTCATATCAACTGAAAAAGTTGTGATATGTCAGTGTTGTATTTACAGCTTTATGCAGTTCCTAAGTGGCCAAAAAAATAAATAAAAGAAAGTTATTGTGGGTTTAAAATGCTCAGAAAAAGTGGACATTTGACTGGGCAAACTCCATCTGATGATGAGGATCATGTGATCATCTGAAAGCGCCAGAACAGCTACTAAATGGACTGTAACGTTAGAGCTACTAGAGGTCAAAACTCCACAATGAACCTTTAACAGGTAAGACGTTTGGGATGAAAGTTACATTACATGCTAACTGTTGCAAACAGACACAATATTTCCACTTTATTACACGTCATGATAGTGTTTTGAGATAGAAAACACATTTGGCCTCTATAATGTTTCAGCTTTTCCTCAAAATGTCTTCAAACACATGTGTGTGTATGTGAAAACAAGTGTACTGAAACATCATCTGTAGCAACAACAGAGAATCGGAAGAGGCCTCATGGGTTTCAGGGATCGGCTTTAGGCGTGTCCTTACAATATCTGACAAGCTGTTTGAGGATCTGCTGTATCTGCGCCAGCTCTCGAACAGGAAAGCACCTGAGGGCAACTGCTGCTATGGGAAATGTAATTATTGTGATGACTCATTAACAAGAAATAGTTACATAAACTGATTGACTGATCTTTGTATTGTGATTTATTACTTTTTCTCTGAAAGTTACAGCAGAATTAATGTCACATTAATGTTGTTGTAATATGTGTAGCATCATACTTTATTTGGTGGAGATGTGTAACTGTCACAGGCTGTCACACTGGACGAGGATCTTCTTGTTCATACTGTTCAAACTCAAGTTGCTACTGTATTAAGATTAGTTTAGTTTAACATGGAGCTCTCTAGGATGCCATTAACAGTCTTAGCAATAACAGATGACAATGATGAGTGACATGAATGCTTTCATGTCTATTCTGTTGTTGCTTCTTTATATTTTCTATGATTTCTTAAAGATACAGACTTCCTATCATTTAATTTCCATTAATTATTGCACAGACGTGGGTTAAGACCACATAATCAACTTGGACTAGCTCTTCTTTTACATAACATCAGCAACGGTAAGGATAAAAAAAGACTGTTTTTAATGCTGTAGACTAAACTTGTAAAGACCGTTATTAATTATTATTCCACATACAGAATTGGTGCTCATAGTTATGTGTCTTTTTTATTCCTTCTTGGGAGTTTCTTTCCTGTGCCATGGATTTGGAAATTACAATCCCTTGAAATAGAGATATGTGCTATAGGTGAAATTTGGTCTATGGTATTAGCAATCATTATGGAGGAGCTTGACTGAGCACTGACATAAAATATTAAGTCAGTTATTATTATTACAATATTTAGACTTAATTTAGCCTTAAATATTGTATTGAAACATTATATGTGTAGATATAGTTTTGTATTTCGCAGATTCATTGCTTAATTTGAATGTCAGCACCAAGTAGTTTTCTATTTGGATTTGTATCCTGTATGTTTCTAGTTTGTGCTTGTTGGTTTTCAGATGTGAACAAGTTTTTATAATCACAGAGAAAATATCAGAGAGCCAGCAGAGGATGGAAGGAGGCCTTTTCCATTTCCTTCTCCTGTTTATGAGTATACCAGGCCGAGACAGAGCACAGAGCGCATAGTGCGTAGGATGGTGCGAAGCTGCCAAGTGGCTGCTGTTGACACACTGTGTACCGGCTCTCGTTCATGTTTCCAGAAGCACTTACTCAACCAGTTAGAAAGTTACAAAAACATGACACTGTTTGACCAGAAATCTTACGTATCAGGAAAAGCAAGAACGGTTGAAAGGTAACACAACGGCAATGTTGGCTCGTCTATTGATCCACCACTTTGGTCCTATTGGATGCATCCACTATTGGATGGATTGTCATGAAATTTGATACAGACATCCATGACCCCCTCAGGATGAATTGTTAAAACTTCTGTGATCCCTTAACTTTATTTTGGCACCATAATTCCATCAAAGTTTTAATTTCTCCAATACTTTGGTTTATGACAAAGTATCCGCAAAACTAAATAAACACAACATTCGCATCCACCTCATCTGTACTTTGTGTTTAGTGCTAATTAGCAAATATTAGCATGGTAACACGCTAAACTAAGATAGTGAACATGGAAAATATTATACCTGCTCAGCATCAGCATGTTAGCATTGTCCTTGTGCGCATGTTAGCATGCTGACATTAGCGTTTAGCTCAAAGCACAGTTGTGCCCCTAGGCTTGTTTTTTGGTGTTTCATCTATCAGATGTAGAATTAATTTTTTTCATGACACACCATCACAAATTATCTCTTTTCTGGAGATTTGTCATCAACAACTTGTAATTGGTCTCACATGTACCTGAACTGCACACATATATTCCTTTGTATTGTTCTTGATTAACTACACATCCATAAACTGTATGTAAAAAAAATAACACTAAAACTGCTGCAGTAGCCTGTACCACACGCACAGAAAGAGTGGAAGTGGCATTTACAGTCATTCCATGCTAGAGGGCGCTCTTTCCATGCTGTGATCAGGAAATACTGTCCCCATTCTCCCTCCTTGTTCTCCACCTTGCTTCTTTTCTCACAGCGCTCCCCTCATATTTGGTCGGGAAACGAATCTGGAATCGTTTTTCTCTCTCCTCTGCTCTGCTCAAATGCTTGCAAGGAGTTCCTTCCTTCAAGACACACACACACACACATACACGCAGTCAAACACATACAGATGAACACAGATGCACATACACAGGCACACACAAGAATACACACTTGTACACACAGAATGGTCTCTTTGGCTCCCCAGGTACTCTGTGGTTTGAATGCCTCCAGGCAGAACACATACTGTAGACCCAGTCTCACACACGTATTCACACACTGAATCTTGAATGCTGGTCAAAATGTTCTCATATTCACTGAAAGTTCTGCACCATCACAATCCAAACTGATCAGTTGTCCTCATTTGGTTACTTTCCTCTTCGCTCCCTTTCTTTAGCAGCTCTTGTCAGTCTTTTTGTGTAGCTTTGTGTATCTCCACGGTGCAAGCAAACATGTTTCCACCAAATGTTGTGGGTTCAACAGTCACAGAGGGCTGAGAGAAGGGAGATGGAAGAAGTGAGTGAGGGAATAAACTTGAGGAGGTTTGGGGTCTGGGATGTGGGCAGCATTTGAAGAAGAGGAATGTAGCAGACACTGGGTAAACATCGCTGGTAACTTGAACACACACACACACACACACACACATGCAGACACAGTTCCACACAGCTCCCGAGGGATTCATTGGGAATTTAAGACAACCTGTCTGCATTCTGTAGCTCCTGATCAAACAGGTAAGTGTCAGTCTGTTGTTGTTGGTTTCTCGTCTGATTCAATTTCCTCTCACTGTAAGGCAGGTAAAACTGGAAACGTGCTTCTGTTTAATTACAGTTGGTTTGATGAGGCATGATTGCAAAACAGAGCTAATCGCTTGCTAACCCTTTGAGCATGTGCTGTACTGTATGACTGTACTGTAAGTGAGAAAGGCAACGCTGCAAACATGCTGATCAAGTCAAGCTTTGTGATGATGCAAACCTTTCTGACAAACTGCTGTGTCATACAGTAACTGAGAGTCTCTGTATGTGTTTGTGCGTTTGCGCTTTTGCGCATACCAGCTTTGTGGGAATTACCGTAACCATCTGCAGCTGTGCATGCAGTGGAAAAAATCATTCTTTCCTCTCATTCTCAAAAGTTTCAATACACAGAAGCGTGTATGCAGAAGCAACCATCTCAATGTGCGCTGCATTTCAAACAGTGCATGCATTCATTTAATTCTAATATATTAATACATGGCATAGAGAGAGGCTGCCATAGAAAGGGTGACCTTGTTTGACCTCACCCTGAAACTATTTTTTATCTTGATTTTCAATGCTTCCGATGGATCACATTCACTTTCGGTTTCATTAAATTGGGGGACTTGCGAGAGACAGATTAAACAAGATTAAGAGTCTATAGTCATGTTAGTAGCTCTGTGAGGCTGACACAGTGGTGCTTTGAGCTACATGCTAATGCTAGTGAGACAATGCTAACATGTTGATGCTTAGCAGGTAATGCCCACCTTGTTCACCATCTTAGTGTAGATTGATAACATGCTGACATTTTCTAATTAGCATTAAACACAAAGTACAGCTAAGGGAATGTCATTGGTTTTGCAGGTATTTGGTCATAAACCAAAGTGTTGGAAAAATGGAAACTTTGACCCGATGATGGCACTGGAGAAAATAATTGAGGGGTCACAAAAGTCATTACATTTCATCCCGAGTTGGTTCCGATATTTTACTGGATAAGTTAAAACTTTGACCTGCTGGTGGCACTAGAAGTAAATTTAGGGGATCACTAAAGTAATTTGGATTCATCCTCAATGAACTATGAATGTCAATCCATTCAATAGTTGTTGAGATATTTCAGTATAAATCAAACTGGTGGATCGACCGTCAGACAGACCGGCATTGTTGTCCTTTAAAGCCATGCCACTTGCATGTCTAAAAATGAATGGTCAGAACTGATGCAGAGGTAGTTTGGGTCAAGCTCAAAAACCCCAGATCTTCCATTTCCCCTAATGCAGCTTGATAGCATGTTTCGTTAGACTCTCCCTGCCTGGTAAAGGCCCACCAAACTGAATGCCCTGCAGGCTTTCTATTAAAAACCTGTAGTTCTCATGCCCATGCCAAAACACACACAGAAGACATTATACAACGAGCATGACTAGTGAATTGACTGACGTTTAAAATCAGTTTGTCTTTATTTAACACCTTTGTCTTAATGTTTAATTTGCAGGATTACATATCTCACCAGCTGTCTTCATGGCCCTCCTGTGCTGTGCCGTGTTGGCGCTGCTGTGTGCTTGTGACTCTGCCTCAGCCACTTTTATAGCTGACATGGACTATGGAGGTGTTCCTCTGTGGATTAATCGCCTGCTGGGTGAGCCCAGTGTAATGAGCCTGCAGGGACGGATGGACCCAGCCTGGTTCCGAGCCAACAACCACCAGGCCTGCCCTCAACCGTGCGACTGCCCCATCCAGTGGCCCACGGCGCTCTACTGTGACCACAGAGGCCTGGCAGACATCCCTGACCTCCTGCCGGACAGAACTCAATACCTGTTTCTACAGGTAGGAAAAACACTGACACGCGCACTGAGTGTGTGTTGTCTTTACAATGGTCTGCCACTAACCCAAGGTGGTTTTTCTTTTCTTGTTCACATTGTACACTTTCCACAGTAGCTCACCTCCACTGCACAATACTGTATATGTTTTATTTTAACTGTAAAGTGTGAAAAGTCAAAATCCATCAGGCATTTTTTCTTTGTTTCTTTTGTTCCCAGGGCAACAACATCTCGTCCCTGTCCTCCTCTTTTCTGGCCAACATTACTGGTCTCCACTGGCTCATCCTGGACCACAACCAGCTGCAGAGCGACAAGCTGGACCAGGCCGCCCTGCAGAACCAGACCCAGCTGTGCTACTTTTTTGCCAACCACAACCACCTGAGATCAGTCCCCAGCGCTCTACCAGGTGGACTCAAGCAGCTGCGACTGGCCCACAACCAAATCAGCAGCATCAGCCCTGGAGCTTTCCAGAACCTGCACAACCTGACGCTGCTGCTGCTGCAGGGAAACAGACTGCAAGCCATCACAGAAGGAGACCTCAAAGGTAGTGTAATGTGTCATTTCCTTTCGCAGAATCTACTTTGGGATGGAAAGTGACAGCAAAGCTTTGTGCTTTTGTTATTGGTTACAAGTGTCCATTTTACATAGGTAGCTATTGGGGTGGTAGAAGTCAAGGGGTTGTTTAATTTAACAGTGATTTGATTTCATGTGTTGCAGCAAATATGTAATGCATCATAAAATCTCACATTGTGTCCAGAATTTAATTTGATACTTCCAAAATGGAAAACAGTTTTACAAATAAAAATGAAGCTAAACAGCATTTAAACACCTGCAAAGAATAACTTTCCTTCAATATAAACACACACATTTGTCAGTATTCATTTTTGCACGTGTGTGTGTTTTCCCCTCATCTTGCAGGTCTGGTCAGTCTGAACCTGCTGGACCTCAGTGAGAATTTGTTCTCCTCTGTCTCCAGGCATTTACCCCCTTCAGTCCAGCAGCTCTATTTGTCCAATAACACTCTCTCTGGGCTGGATGAGGACAGTTTTGTGGGATTGCTCAACCTTAAGTACCTTCGTCTAAGTCACTGTGGTCTGCAGAGCGGCGGCGTCCACATGCAGGTCTTCAACTTCTCCAGCTTGGTGGAACTGGATCTGTCTTATAACAAACTTAGAGCCATTCCCACGGTCCCCACCACCCTGCAGTACCTCTACCTGGAGGCCAATGAAATACAAGGTGAGATGCATACGTACACAAAGAAAACATGCACACACACACACACAGACACAAAATGCAGTCATCTTTCACACTGTGAATGTCGCGGTGTCACTTACTTCATGTCTGTGAAATGCTCATTCACCACACATGTGCACACATTCATACATTTTACAATTCAACTGTGCACTCACTTCTTGTGACAGCAAAGAACAATATTAGTGAATTATGTGGCTGACCACCTGGTGAGGTCGGACACCCAAACCCTGCTGTGAGGGAGAAGAAGAAATGTGGAAAATGTGACAGGAACTGTAAAGAATCCCGCATAGCCCCAGCTTCCTCGAACACAGCCGGCCCTCATCACTGCATACGGACACAGGAGGGGCTGGGGTTGGGCAGCTAGCAGGCGAGGCAAGTCAGAGATGGAAGAAGAGAGAGAATATGTGGCGGGGAGGGACTCGGAGACATGGAAAGAGAAGAAGTGAGAGAAGGGTGGAGGAGAGAAGAGGAAGGGGAATAATGGGTGGTTGGATGAAGAGAAAGTCAGCTAGCAAAGAAGAGAGGAGAGTGGTATGAAAACATCTGTGATGGATTCAGAGGTAAGAGTGCCAGATGAGCCAGAAGCACATGCTGTTCCCCTCTTCATGGTCTCCTCTTTCCTCTCTCTCTCTCTCTCTGTCTGTTCCACATCACTCTGGCCTTTTTTTTTTTAACAGATAAGTTTCGTATCACAATGCAGAAGACTAGTAGCCAGGAGCCACATTTTGACTCCCATGACAGCAATGACCCGGTGAAGTGCAGTTTTGGCTCACGGGCTCTGGCAAAGTGAAAGTGTGTTCTTGTTTCTCAATCTGTGATGCAGCAGACAGCGGGGCTGTGTACCAACGAGACAGACAGACGGCAAAACACTTCCACAATTAAACACACCTCATCGTCTAGCTAGCAGCCTGACAGCTACTGCGGTATAAATCCTGTCTGCCAAAGCCTACAGTCTGGGCCGAGGGAGGCTCTACTACTAAAATGAAGTGAGAAAACAAAAATGCCTCCATTTTCACCACAGCACCTGCAAAACGTCTAATGGCAAATGTAGACCCTATGAGAAGAAGAGGGACATTTGCAGATTGCACAGACCGTCTTTGATAAGAGATATTGTGATTGAATCGCTTCATCTTAATAATTTACATATGATAAACACATGGTACATGATGTGAAATCAAAGCTCTCTGGACTGGTTTAGTATCTACAATGTTTTGACGGCAATAAGCAGATAGCTGTCACCCTGGTGAGTAATGAGTCTCTAATATGATCTGTATATGTGTAATCCTGTCTGTTTTCTGTCTGTTCACCACAGGGTTCAACGTGACTAGTTTCTGCAGAGAGGTGGGACCTCTGTCCTACTCCAGGATGAAGATATTACGACTGGACGGAAACAAGATGTCCTACCAACAACTGCCCCCTGACTGGGTCTTCTGTCTGCGAGTGCTTGAAAGAATTTACATTTGAGTCCACCTTCTGAACATGCATCAAAAATAGGATTACTGTATGTGACTGGCCAACCTCATCTAGTGGTACAGAGAAAAAAAACGTGCCTCAACTTAAGATTTTTGTTTTGTTAGCCAACTCGTCATTTGTGAAGTCAAGCAATTCGGCTTTAAAGCTGGAAACCAGAGAAGAAGACTTTAATTCGTTATGTCTTCAATATGTAGATGCACTTCCAGGCACTGAAGGGAAAACTGACCTTCAAAAGATGCCAAAGCTTGAACTTGTACGCTAAACCAGTGTTATTTTATCATAATGCCAAAAGTCCTGATCAAAACATTTCTCATACCACCAGTGCATTCCCATGGGTTTCTCTCATTCCATCTTTTCCAAGTTCTGCCTCAGCAGGGTTGTACATCTGTGTGTTATTACCGAATAGGAACTGTGACAAACCCTCTCATTTCTGACTGCACACAATAATGTGCTCTGGTTAAACTGAGCTGTCTTAGGGCAAAGGGAAACATGTATGAATGGCAAAATTCAGTAGCTTTCCCATGAGAGAATCTGACTCAGTTAGGTGGACCGTGTTAAACAGCCACGCCAGTCCACACATGGAGCACACAGAAAGTGTTTTGATCCAATCCAAACCCCTCTAAACCTCTTTTTGCAAAATATTGTCACATTAAACTTTGATGTGAAAGCTGAGGTCCATGATCAAAATGATGAAATTTGGTATGCACAAAAATAAGCAACAAAAAATAAAATGGACATAATAACATAATATTGTGTACTTGTCTTTTTTTTTTTTAAAAAGCTACTGCAATACTTAACTTGTCAACACCTGAAATACAAAAAACATTAAACCCTTGTTATTATGTCAAATTTAACTATATTAGTCATACAATTTAATAAATATCTATAAACCAAAAACAGGAATATTTGACATGTTACCAGCCTCAATTAAGGGGAGATCATCTGCCGTATATATTATCTTCTTCTTCTTTGTTTTTTTTGTTTTGTTTTTTCTTTTGTTTGTTTGTTTTTTATAAATAATATATAATACATAAAAAGTCCTGAAACATCTTTGGGGAGACTTGGAATAGATTATGTTAGATTCAACTTTATTGCCACACAGTAAGTAGTTTAGCATCTAACCAAATGGTGCAAATATAGCAAAGTGCATATAGATATATGCAAAAAATAAATTAACGGACAATAAACCAATGGGGTATTATAGCAAGAAGGGACATAATGTGAATGTTATTACAGTTACATCTATGTACACATCTCTATACAGTATGTAGCTACATTATGTACAGTCTAAACAAGCCTGTATCTAATATGTACACTGTGAAAAGAAGCCATAATGTACAGCTGAATATAAAAACAGATAATGGAAGGAGCAACTACAGTACACACAGAGACCTTTGTAGCAGCAGAGTTCGTGGAGATTTCAGCGTTCACTGTCTTTTGTTACCTTGACATTTGGCCTTTTATGGTGCATTAAAGATTTGTACCATGGTTGACTTCCATTTGTTCATAAAATCTCTGCACTCTTTCGAGCCTGCGTTTTGTCATGATGTCATCTCACAGTTTATTCTGTTGGAGGAAGCGTCCAAACCGACTGAGGAACTCTCATACTGTGTAGAGACACACAGCGCTCAGCGACAAAAAAAAAAATATTGATAAAGAGTCATGCAAACAGAATCCCATTCACTTTTTATCTAATTCTGTCGCCCAACGCATTAAGTGCTGACGGACGGGACCTTTGAGATGAAACCTTTAAAGATAAACAGACAGCAACAGAATGAATGTTATTATGATTTTCATATCTCATAATTTACTCAGCATCTAATTAGAATTACTTAGTGTCTCTTGTATTGTACCTGCTTGAGCAACCTCAGAATTATAAGATATGCAATTACAGGAAAATGCATGGGAATGTTCAGTTCTTCAGTGAATTCAAAGCAAGTCCATATAATATAATTAGTTTTGTTTGTTTACAGTGTAAAACAAAGTGTAAAAAAGAGAAACCAGAAATATGATGGTTTTGATTCACTTTAGTAGGTTACCATCACTTTCTGGGTAATAGAAAACACATGTTTAATGCTCAAGGCCAAACTTAAGTTCCCTTATAGGTGTCCGGATTTTTTTCCTGAAACTGTGGTTTCTAACCTTAAACAAAGCATTGCCTACTTGTGACCACTTATCATACAGTAGGTTTAATACTTAATGTATTAACCAATGAGTATTTTTCTGCACTCAGACTGTTTATTTTGAATAATTCTGAAGAGGTAAAACTATCAAATATTTCACAAGAAAATAGCAATAATCATAAAAATGTTGAAAAGAACATTTTTGTTGCAAAGTATGTTTTTGAATTATTCCTATCCTGTTAATTATCTTGTGACCTCTTTGAGGGTCCTAACCCCTAGGATGGGAAACACTAGAACATGAACTTTGATGAACATATCAATCTGGGAGTTGGATAAAAGCATTAAATGTCGTAAATGTCTGAATCAGCTTTTAAGAGTGAAAAAATATGTTTCCTAAAATGGACTTTTCCTATAGTCAAAGACACTTAAGTATACAATACTTCAGTGCACGTACTCAACTACTCACCAATAACTACACAAAGTACTTGTATGTCTGTGTGTGTGTCTGTGTGTGTTCAGTGTACCATTACCATATTTTCCAGGTGACACCATGTCTTTTAAAAGCTGTGAGTGTGTTTGAGGGTCTGATCAGACTTGTGCTATGTCTGGACCCACATTTACCAGAGGCAGGAGTCACTCGCACAGAGTTCCTTTGGGGGACGAGTATTAACCATAAAAGTCTGCGTAAGCTTGTTCCAGTGACGACCAGCCAGCAGTCTACTGGGTACGTATGAAGTCATGATGGAAAGTTCACTGGTTCCATGTTGCTGCTGAGAGGCTGTAAACACAATGCAAGCATCTGCTTCATCACTCTTAAATCTCAATCTTAACAGAATTGCTCAACATTTGGGGAAATACGATAATTAGCTTTTTTGCTGAGCGTTAGATGAGAAGATCGATACCAGTATCATATCTGTCCTTTAAATATGGAGCCAAGAGATGGTTAGTTTAGCTAGCTTAAGGGGAAACTGCTAGCTTTGCACTGGTCGGCCAAGAAATAGTCACATAACCTCCCATAAAACCAGAGCTTGTTGTTTTTATACATTTTTTGTGTGAGCTTTAGAGGAGTTGGTAGGTGCATTGTTTTACTTTTGGACAGAGCCAGGCTAACTGTTTCTTTATGCTCAACCAAGCTACAGCTGCTGGCTGTAGCTTCGTGTTTAGCGCACAGACATGAGAGTGATATCAATTTTCTCATCTAACTTAAAGAAAGTGAATAAGCGTATTTCCCAAAGTGTCAAACTATTTTTTTGGAAGTCAGCACTACAGAAAAATAACTTTTTAACAGGTTGATGCTCTTCCTCAGCTGCTCTGAAACTTGTCTTGTTATTGTCATCTGCACGCCCTCCTTTATTAATGTGATATTAGCTCTACTTTTCACCACAAACTCTATTTTCCTTTCCTTACTCCACTCTGTTAGTCCTGTAAATCGTCGTCCTCGCACACTTAAACCAGAACTCTGCAGCATTCCTCATCTTCAGAGCCATGAAGCACGGTGATTAAATATGAAGCACAGCTTTATTAGCAGTAACAATACCGCTACTTTAAACGGAAACATATTTGAAATATGGTACATAATCTGTGTCAGTGAACACTCACTAGTGTCTCCCAACCAACTGAGAAGACACAGATGTAGGTTTTCAGGAATTGCCAGCTGGCAGGAGGAGGCACCGTAGAGCCAGATGGTACCTGACAGGCTCCCTGGCACATCACAGTGGTATGAACCACTGACTGAAGCTGCTTTTGTTGCATTAACTGCAAGCCATTGTCCTTAATAGCAGATAGCTAATATAATTTTTTTCCATCACTGCTTCCAGACTCACTGATTTGCTAAGTTAAATGAAGTGGAAAATGCAAAATGGACATAGAAAAGAAAAAAAAGATGTTTAAACTGGTAGACATCAGTTTCATGTAAAAACAAACCAGCTCCAGTTTGTTTAGTATGGTGGAGTCCTTCTTTTCCTCAGATGATACGAGTTCTTTTTCATAAAATGTGGATTGCAGGAAAGACAGTAATTCATGTTAGTTCTTTCGAATAAAGAGTCATAATCAGGGGGATTATTTTTGCAGCCATTTAAAAACAGAAAAAGACTGACTGGTGGAATCATTAAAGCTCTAGCCATTCCTCTCCTCTGAACTAAACTCTGCCTTAGAAACCACCAGTCAAAACAATGAAGCTCCCTGCGGTGTCATAACAGCAACATAGAGAGCTGAGGAGCTCAGGACCCCTCACATGTCACACCCCTCTGCCCACAGCCTCTCTATTAGTACAACACTATCTACTCAGGTTAGATATGAACAGGTCCAACCACCAAAAACTCTTTTGACAGATTTTTTGATTCTCAATTTAATTTTATCCACTGCTGCTGAAGATGGAGTGCCTTGATAGCCAAATGTTTACGGCTCATGCAACATGGCTCATGGACAACCATTGATTCCAACTGTTGACCTTTGTCACTATCCAATAAAGGCAAAAAAGCGCAAACAAACAAAAAAAACCCAAAGAAACCTTAAAATAGAAACTTAAAATAGAAATAAAAAAATAGTTATGTGGGCAGAGATTCAGAAGTCTGGGACCTGGGTTATGGTTGTTTTCTTGATTTTAATTAACTATCCTAAGGTAGAATATTGGCAGTATGGATACATTTTGAGATTTTAGGTTACTGACTTGCAAGCACTGGCTGGTTTGTTGTGTTTTCTGTTGCTGTACCAAGGTCAAGAATGACTTTAAGTCAGGCTGGCAGGCAGGGATGGAAAGAGTGTTACTAGAAGGTTATACTCAAGTAAAAGTAAAAGTACTTGTGTAAAAATGTACTTAGACAAAAGTAAAAAGTAGGTGAGTTAAATGTACTCTGAGTAAACCTTACTGCGGCGCTATAGGACGACACTTTGCAGCTTGTACTTACAACTGATTATCAACTATAAGTACACAACCGCCTTCCTCTGTATAGCTTTATTAGAATTAACCAGAAAAGAGGACAAAACTCAGACAATTAAACAAATCGAATCGCCAAAGCAGACAACACAGTAATGTATAGACAATGTAAACTCTACCCCAGCTGGCAGGTCGAGTGGTTGCAGGACACTAAACTTGAGAAAAAGCTTTGAGGAGTCCGGTGCAAGATGTGTCAATGCCCTGACTGTTCTGTCAAATCTGTTTTTTTTAGAATCAATGTTCAACAAATAAGCCACAAAAAAACTTTTGGACAGTCTGGTGGACCAACTGACTCCGAAAGGGGAATAATATACAAAGAGGTTCGGACCTCCCAGCTGTGTGAAGAGTCTGTTTGTTGCTGGGCGGAGAAATCATCTCTAAACCCAACGCAGACTTGTATGGTACTTGTGGTTTTGGCTAGATGACTGAGGAAGCCGTTAGTTTCATTTACAGGCCTGTTTACAAGCAAGACTAAGACCTCCAGCCCTCTAATTAGACACACACACACACACCCAAACACATACACAGATGCTGATTCTGCGTTCTTGTATTTCCTTTATTGTCTGAAGAGGTACTTCTATTTTACAAACTCATCAACTTACTGTGAAGTAAAAACTCTTCATTGTAAAAGAGAGAAGGCTAACGTCTTTTGACTTATGGCAGCAATTTATTTTTGAACACATTTTCAGAAATAGTGATGGCCACAAGCTTACATGAGCCTCAGCAACAAGGCAGGGAACACATGACCTTCACTTTCCGTTCTTGAGACTAGTGGCTTTAGCAAAGGAAATGAGCATTAAACATATTTTTGGTAAAAATGGCAAATCTAGCTTTCAGTTTGTTTACAACACCATTTCCTGAGGTTTTCCCACAGGACCTGCACTGTGCACAGCTGGATGATTTTCTCAGGACCGTGTTTAGGCAGCTGATAATGCAATATTAACGCAGAGTAGAGCAAGTAGTTGTGGTTTTCTTATTCTCCTATTCTCCAGATAGACAGACACTTTCATTAGCATGCTGACTAAACATGAGGTAGAGAGGTAGTGGTGGTGGTGGTGATGGTGGGAGATGTGGAGTTCAGGGTCCAGACTTAACGCTGTGTGTGAGAGCTATGTGCTTTGCGTGTGAGACGAGAGTTCGACTACATATGGAGTCTGTATCACACATTCCGTATTTATCTGAGGACCGACGCAAAGCCTCATATGTGAAACACATGCAGCTTACCCAATACACAATATGGACACATGCACACACACACACACACACTGCTGTACTGCACCACTATTTATTATACCAAGAAGCATATGGGCATGGTAAGCTTGTGCTTCCTTTTTATCTATCTTCACTCTTTCCTGTCTCTAAATTAGTATGAGACCCCCCCCCCGAACAGTGATTGTCCAATCATAGTTTAGCAACTGCAACTAGGCATGGCAGGTCTGTCAAGCTTTGGATTTCTCACCATGTTGAGGCGGTGTGCATGGGGCTGTGGTCATAGAGCAAATACTAGCTTGCTTCCTCTAGTAGTAACACCCAGTGTTACTTCCAAGGCCAGGAGGCTTACATCAGCTAACTACATGTTGTGGGGTTACAGGTTGCATTAAAACAAAAAAGTTCATGATAGCACATCCACTGTGTAGTATTTACTCACCGTGTGAAAGCCAGTCCTGGATGCTACTATATCAACTTAGCTAGCTTAATTTGCTTGTCGACTGCCAGCGACTGTTTTTTCAACCTGCAAAAACTATAGTCGCCAGTCAGAAACGAGAAGCCTGCTTCTGTCTACCTCTCTCTGAAATCAATGAGCCATTGTTTCAAAAATGTTATGAAGAATTTTGGGTGGTAAATCTGCCACCTTTATCACTGTAGACTGCATATGTGTCCTGCAAGAACAGAAAGCTTGACAGGTGTAATAATAACAGTAACAAAGGGGGCAAATGGTAAATTCCAACCACCGTGGAATCAATTAGGTCTCTATTTAATACGTAATCTTGAAAAACAAGCTGTTACTCCCAATTTTTCTAAGTATATTATGATTAAAAATAGAGCACTATATACTGTACTACAGTTGCCTGAAATTTGTTGCCTGGCAAAGACTGCTGTGATTAATTACAAAGCACTAATTCATTTCAGATATAACGATCAAAATGATGTGGGGAGGAAGCAATAAGAAAAACAAACTGCACAAGATGCCTGAACCACATGAAAACCAGTGCTGGGGTAGTGTGTTTTTATTGAAAGATATGGAAAACCCATATATTTTATTTCATGCAGTTTAAACAAACCGACGTTTGACCAGACAAGTTGGCTTCATCAAGGTTTCTGACATGACCCTGCAAAGAATGCCAATATAGGCTGGGTTCAATCAAGCATTCACAGTCATCTGAACACAGACAGCTGTCACACCAACCTGTTATACTGAAGAACAGTTTAAATATTTGAATTAATCTTTCTAATCCTGAAAGGTTGAGTCCTGTTCTCTCACACACTGAGCTGACCAACTGTAACTGAAGCTCATCAGATTGTGTGTAAACAGTGTGTGAGCTGAAGCCTGTCTAGCTAGGATAATGTTTGACTTAATGCACGATGGATGAGCTTTGACTTGGAAACGTCCACTATCCAGATTGCTTGCGTAGTATGATCTCATGAATGATGTAATGCTTCTCGGTCTCATCAGCTGCCTTTGGGATCCACAGTTACCGTCACATTTTCATTCCAATGATATGACAACCCCGCACAAAAGACACATGGCTTAAATAAGTTAGAAGTGAGATTTTGTAATTCACTGTATATATTTGATTGACAGAAACTAATTTTACCTTTTAGCCTTCCAGTTACCCATCTCCTCTGATGAACAGTTGCTGCTGCGGTGTGTGCAGTGTCCTATTCTTAGGCAGGTTCAGGGTGGTGTAGCTAACAGCATGAAAACTGAACACTCTGTGCACTTTATCTTTGGTATATACAATAAGCAGTGAAGAGAGCTAATCAGTGTCCTGCGGAACATTTATGCTCCAAATCCCTCTGTCATATCCCTATTAAACACCCTTCATTGTTTTAAGTGAATAACAAAGTTTATTCATGATTAATGCAATAATAGTGTCTTTTGTGCAATCATAAAATGAGACAATAAATTAGTATTTGTATGAAACTTTTCAAAGGCAAACATGTTTTATGAAAGACTGCTAACATTTGCCAGGGTGGACGTGCAAAGCTGTGGATTTTGACGTTAATTTGGAAAGGAGAAACTGGGTGCGGCCTGCAGAACTTGGGTATGTATACACAGTGTGTAGAAGAAGCTGTATCATCTTGTTGCAACACATCAGAGAGTTGCATGTAAATGTTGGGGAAACTATTAGTATTCATTTGGCTGCGTTTCCTCTGGGAACATTTCTGGCTAAAGCTCATGCGCGTCTCCTTTAAATCAAACATCCACATCACTCTGATGACAGAACAGGCTCTTGGAAAGTTCTCAGATTATTAAACAAACCTAGTCATTTTGGGCTGGAGCCGGAGCCTGCCTCGCTCTCTCCATCTGTTTGGAAAACAGCTGCTGCAGTATGTAATAGCAATGAGGACTGCTGCTACTACTGCAGGTCCTCTGCCCTTTAAATGTTGAATTAACAGGTTGAATTCAGCCCTGAAAAACAGAGCACCAACAATCCGACCATCTCTGCCCAGACTGTCTGTGGATCTGAACGTGCAGGCCAAACACTTACATTCCACAGGCCACGTGACTCCGTTTTCACATGAAAAACCAAACCACACAGTTGTACCCTCAAAGGTTAGCTGCTAAAGCTCTAATAAACGCATTATTAAAACACAATACATAAAAATGCATGTACACATGTACAATATGAGCAGAATCATGGACCGATTATGAGTTGATGGGCACAGACTGCGCAACTAAACGTCTGAAAACCTGAGGCAATAAACAGTCGCTTTAAAGGTGTCATGGTGGCTTGTTTCCTGCGACAACTTCGACAACAAGTGAATGTTTAGATGATTGTAAACTGAATTAACCCTTCTTTGTGTCAGATGAACTTTTATTCCGTCCATTCTGCAAAGACAATGTCAGTAACAGTGACTTTAAACATAGCTCTGGCTTTCAGGGTCCCCATGACCCCTTAGGCTCCTGGGCCAGTAGGCGAGTTCGGTTATCAATTCAATGACTCAATAGTAGTAGACCTGCTGTTCATTAATTTATAGTTTGTCCCCGATCTTTCTAATCTCTCTCATCTCTACAGCTATTGTATTGACTGATGTATAAAATATTGAAAGACAATCCTTGCACAGATGTGTTGAGCTGTAATGATTAAAACATGAGTAAAAACTCAAATCAATCACGTCAGTGTCTATGTTGTTGAAAAATCTGGTAAATCATTTGTCAAAAATGGCTGTTGTATGGGATTAGATTGTACCGCTGTATTTAAAAAGCTGGTAATTCAGCTTATACAGAACTGTATGTCTGTTGCATGGCAACAATTTACAAAACTAACTAAAACTTGACTTCTTCAACATTTCAGCTCGGCTACTTATTTCACGGCTGTCTCTTCTCTCTCCGAGCAGACTAGGTGGAGGTCCAAGAGCTGAAGGAGACACACTTGTCCACTCCCAGGTTTTTAACTCTTAACTTAAAAGAAATTTGCACGAGTGACTTTACTGAGTTTATCAGCTAATTTGCAGTTTATTTGAGCGTAACCTGCCATTCTCTCCTTATAATGCATGCACCATCTGTTGGAGTGGATAATGGACTAAAGTGCCATTATTATGTCTTAATTATACTGTGTATACATTAAAAGAGTGGAACTGATCGTAGACACACACTGCTTTGCCTTGCTGTTTGGGCTCCTGATCTGCAGCTCATTTTGCTTGCATTAAATGGCTTGTACCCTTCATTTGTTGGCCACATGTGTAGAGAGAGCGCTGCAGCCACAGCCTGTCACATTTAGCGTCGGCACAGTGCCAAACAGTAGCCGGATACCAGCTACTTGTGGCAGACCACCTCAGTCGGAGAATCACATTTGCTTTAATTTCCAGTTTATGCAATTCAAACTTTGCTCTTCTGAAGTCATTTAACAGACATAATACATGAAACATTAAACCAAATCATGAGACATCGCTGCTAATGAGCAACGATTTCCAATTATGTCATCCCTGCAGGCGGCACCAAATTAAAACATTTGGAGAAATTAGGTCACTCTAGTTGATCAGAGGAGTCATTAAATAGCACTCTTGGACCTCTGTTAAATGGTAGCAGGGAAGATGAGAGAGAAAAAGCAACCACCCAAAAAGTGACGTAGTTGTTACATATACCCATTTCACTCTGTGTGCTGTTTGTTGGAAGAATCCTTCTTATCCTTGTTGGGACCAGTGTGGACCAGATGTTTGGCCCAGCTGAGCTCAGTATCCCAAACCTGGTGACTGAGTGAAGAGGAGACAGGAGTACAGTGGGGAGAACTAAGAAAAAGAAAAAGAAAGTGAGGGAAAGTGGGAGAAGGAGGCACATGTGTGTACATGTGTATTAGAAACCGTTCCCCATATGTTCGCCTCATTATCCTTCGGCTGCAGCTCACTCTGCAGGAATGCAGGACAGCAAACACATGTCCACCTCCTAACCCCCGGTGACACATAAACATACACAC
Source organism: Maccullochella peelii (assembly GCA_002120245.1). NCBI lineage: Eukaryota > Metazoa > Chordata > Actinopteri > Centrarchiformes > Percichthyidae > Maccullochella > Maccullochella peelii. Next base: position 48,629 of record LKNJ01002468.1, read on the forward strand.
ACTCACACACACATATAGAGGCATAGACACATTGTTAATCACAGCGCCACTTCCTGAAAAACCCTCCACAACACCCCATGCCTCCGCTGGACCTCAGTAATCAAACTGTTTGAGTTTACTGATGCTGGAGGGGGGAGAAAATCCTCCTGGACATTTAACTGACACAGAAAAGATGCCATGGAGTCAGCGGAGAGATGCTGCTAATGAAAAGCACATGACTGCATGTGAGTGCAGTCATCTAAACAATAGATGGGTGGGTGGGAGACAGACAAGAGATGCAATTACAGCTGGGCTTTCCCTAACAGAGGTCCAGTGTTCACAGCATTTTTCAAAGACTGATATAAAAACGTGCTTGTGCATACACACAAATATGCAAACATGCACCATAATTTTTTTTCTGTCTGTTGGAGACAAACATCCTCATGCTATGCTGCAACAGAACGAAAATAATAACAAACCATGACACAGTTCAGACACATGAAAGAGCCAGCGGTCTTCCAGAAAGAATTAAGATTAAGCCTCACTGGCCCGGAGCCGAGCAGAGGGAGAGAAAGAACCACTGTGACCTTCAGAGGGAAAAAAGCCAGGGAACCGACCCAACAGGCAGGCTTGTCCACCAAAGGGGAGAGAG
>LKNJ01002468.1:49305-67668 GCA_002120245.1 Maccullochella peelii
GGGTTAGGGACGGAGAGAAACAGAGGAAGAGAGAGAGAGAGAGAGGGAGGGAGGGGAAGGAAAAGAGTGAGAGAGGCAGACAGAAGAAAAGACTCAAAACTTGTGACTTGACAAAAGAGGGCAGGTACCAGAGGCAGGTAAGAAACTTTATTTGTTGTTTCCAGGGGGGCTGTATTAGGGGGGACATTATCAATAAGATAATAATGCAAGCAGGAGTGTGTTTGTGTGTGAAACAGAGAGTGTGTGTGTGTGTGTGTGTGCATTAACAGGGAATCCTGGCACAGGCACAGCTGAGCCATGCTGGTGTGTTTCTATAGAAACGCTGTGCCATACAAAGTGGTACTCTGTCCTCCAAGGAGCTGCTGCACACTTCGACTCTGCTGCTTTTCTCCACTCCTGCGCACTCACCTTGATTTCAGCTTTTTCCATCAGTGCAGAGCAGCTGCTGATGTACAGCTAAAATATGGAGAGTGAAGCTTTAGTCACGCTTATAAAAACTCCTTGTTGCTCACTTCATCTTCAGAATCTTCATCCTTGAAGCTCATCAGATGGATCCTCCAGTAAAGACAGTACACAAACAGGAATCTTTGCTTCAATTAATTTTACTTACTCTGCAGTGAAGTTGTAATTTAAACCATTTTGTCATTACAAATTGTGATGGATCATATTCCTGGATTGGTGTTAACCGAAAGACAAAATAAAACTGAAAAAAAAGATGTATCTGGAAATTAAATCTTAGGCATGCACATTTTTTCTAAATCACAGGCTGTGATTTTTCGCTGTTTTGTAAGAGGGTTGAACTTATAAAAATCCCTCTGTGAAGTGTGTGAAGAATGTAAAAGGAAAACAATGATCGATCTTGGTTGAGTTGGCTGATGATCAGGACAAAGAAGCAGTGATGACAGGAGAACAGAGTTCTGTTTTTCTACTCTCAATTTACTTTACATTAGAATCACTTTGATTTTACTTTATTATATATACTATATATATACAGTGCCCCTTCTATCTCCTTCACCACACATCCAGATTGACGTACTATAGCTGTAGATCCAGTCTTTGCACAGCAGCTGCACCACTGCCCCACCCGCATGAGGAAATGTTTTGGCAATCTTGTAATACTAATGCAATATCTGCTGGTGACGAGGGTTTCAAAAGTGGAGCAGATATTTCTGTATTTCCAGTGCATGTATACCAAGCAATTTTAACATTAAGTCCATCTTTAAGTTAAGGTGGACTTATCTCAGTCATAATAACAGTCAGGAGATGCAGTTTGTATGATGTCACATGTATCATCATTTATGTTATTTGGAGATTTTTTTTTGTCACAGCCATTTTCAGATATCTTAGTGGCTTTTTAATGGTCTTACTAAACAGTGGTGATCATTTCAGTTAAAGGACTGGCAGTGCCTGTTCTGCCAAAAAAAGAAAGAAAAAAAGAGTTGTGGAGAGCTCATCATCAAGGAGTTTTCAAAGAGCTTTGTTCGAAAGCTACTCACAAATGAGAATTATGGTTCTTTTTTACCCTCCTGATACACATGGACATGTACAGTATGGATTTACAGCTCTGATGTTGACTGAAGATACTCCTCTGAAGATCTCTCAAGAGGACTTTCACCTAGTACAGGTACTCATCTAGTGCTAAAATGTAAATATATCTAAACTGTAGTTTTTACTGCAGTTCAAAATATCTTCAATTGCACTCTGACAAGTAATAATAATATCTTGGTCTTAGATGTCAAAAAGCACAATTAAGACATATTTAATCATGAGATAAGTAAATATTTTTAATGATAATGTTAGGTTTTGAGTCATGACTATATACATTTTAGATAAGGAAAACTGAATTGTAGACCTTGGAAACAGCAGCTGAGAAAACATTACCACCAATAGGTCTGATTTGTCATCGTCCATGACAGCAGTATTGTACAAAAGGGATTGTAAAATTGTAATTCTGCTTTTCCATGACAACTGGTCATCTGCTATACAGCTGTAATATGATCAAAAGTTCCAGGAAAACTACAAAATGGATTGTGAGGAGGATCCAATTAAATGACACAGTCATTTTTGGTTTTAATGTCAAATTGTAATGAAAAATGTGTGGGTTAATAATGACTAGTAATAAATGTAAAATACAGGGATCTCTGACCCACTGCAATGAGTGCAGTTCTCATACTGATCAGATTTGCTTATTGAGGTCACAAATAACAAACCAGTGAGTCAGCCATCTAGGACTTTCAGTCTTTAGTTGTTTGCCAGACTGCTGGTCAGGACAACAGCAGCACGAGGGGAAAGAGAGCTGGTTCTGGTTTTGAACGAGGGGCTGCGAGGCTCTGGGTGGCTGAGAGGGAAAAGGAAGGGCAGTGCCAGGGAACGCTGTCAGAGAAAAGTTCAGATTTGTTTTTCCAGGCAGGACAGATTCTGGCTCTGGGCCACATTCCTGCCCCGTGATTCATATCTGATGTTTATCAAACTGGCCCGGAGGCTCGCCTAACTGGAGCAAAGTGATTGGAAACTAATGGTGCATTTGCGACAGAGCATTATGTATTTTGACAGCTGTGTGGTGATTATTTACAGCAGGTTCATGCTGATGAGGAGCAATGCACAGTGCAAAGAAAGAAATGCACACAAACAGACATTCTGCATCATCTAAAACTTTAGGATAAAGAGACGAAAAGTGAACTTATCTCCACTGAAGGGTAAATGCTTGTGATGCTTAGTCAAACATTTGTATCTTTGTGTGTGTGTGTGTGTATCTTTCAGCCTCTCAGTCTGATGGCATGGAGGTCATTACATTGTGCACACACAGGAGCTACGCCGATATAAGTCTTGGGTGTCTCAGATGAGTCCATATACCATCAACATGCTAAAATATGCAACGTAGAAACTAATGTAAAAGGATAAATACCAAATAAAATACATGTCAGCTTTAAACCTAACTATATACTCATGGATTTACCTGTGCGTGCAACATTTTATGTATTTACAGTGGATTAAAAGATACATATTGCATCCATCAGAGTCTCATTGGGATTCAGCTCAGTTTCCTTTGGGTCTCTCCTGGGTCAAAACGCCTTAACCTCCAAGACCTGCAGTTTTCCCCTCCACAACTCTCCCTCTGGACCCGTACTGACAATAGAGCCTTTATCCCAAAACCTTTCTTTTCCTCTCCCTCATAAGTACTCATTTCCTGTATCAGTATCTGCCCCTCCTCCTCCTCCTGAATTTAATTAAATTTAACAAATCACTGCTGACTTTCTTGCTCACTCTCTTTCACTTATATTACCAAACCACACCCCCATCTTTCTTTTGTTTAAACTGGAATAACATCAATTCATGTCACTTTGACATCATGACAATAACTAATTGATTCACAGGGTCCCTTGACATACTTTTCTTACTCTTATTATTACTTTCTTATTCACAGTTCTAGAACCTCTGAAGGACACTGGAAATGTTATATGAAAGCTTGGGTTAACCAGACTGCTCTCTTAGTGTATATATGTTAATTATTTTCAGCTCAACAGGATACTGAAGTCATGAATAGCAATATTTGCACTTATGTAAGAGCAGCACAGGCAGCAATATTTGATGTTGAAATAAAAGTGCAGTAAAAGTTCAGGCAGCAGCCTGCTGAACGTATTGGTTTACAGTTTTACAGTCTCTGTGTTTTCATGGTTAAGATCCAAAAGAAACCTCCTTCATGTTTGTCTAGATACTACTGTATTGGCCAGTTCAAAAAACACAAAAACAAACTCTTTCTCTCAACACAGGTTGAACAAAAATCAGTAGACCTTGGAAATATTTTTGCCTCAATACAAAAACTATCCCCAAGCCCCTCTCAAAAAAGGGAAAAATCAAAAGGCAAATACAAACAGTTGGTTAATGAAGTTTTCAGTGTAGTTAGAGATAACTGTTTTGGTCTGAGCCTCTAAATGCCTTCTAATCAATGACGCAGGGTTTGACTCAGCACTGCCCCAGAGCTCCCACACAGAGCAAGAAACACAAAAAGGACCAATGTACATGTATTTCTGTTATTAAACGTTCAGTGTGGGTAGGATGAGCTGATGGTATTGGATAACTAGCAGGACCAAAATGAAGGGTTGTGTGTTATGGGGAGGTTTCTTTCTCTCTCTTAACCCATGTAACTGTACATACAGTAGAATCTACAAATCAACGACCTCTGTTTCCTGCTCTGTCACAGGACCATGAAGGCCGGCGCGGGACTCTTCTCTGCATTGGCTCTGTTCCTCCTGATGGGGGCAGTGTTCAGCCAGAGAACTCGGCCAAAGAAGCCCACCAGACGCCCAGCCACCACCAGGAAGCCTTCTGTCCCCCGGCCTGCTGTACCGGCGCAGCCAGAGCCCCAGGAGCCTACAGACTTCCCCCAACCCATCCTGGGCCCACCCTCTATGTTTCCTGACTGCCCCCGGGAGTGTTTTTGCTCCCCGAGCTATCCAAACTCACTCAACTGTGAGAACCGGAACATCCGTGTGATCCCTGTCATCCCATCTCGAACCCACTACTTGTACCTGCAGAACAACTACATCTCAGAGGTGACGGCAGAGCCGTTCCTCAACGCCACCGAGGTCCGCTGGGTCAACTTGGCTAATAACCGCATTCATCGAATAAACAAACAGGTCAGTAAGCTTCCTCGATTCATATTCACTATTTAAAAATACCATAAAACCATCTAAAACTGTGTTTTGTGTATCTGTCTCTTGGGCAGGTGTTTGAGAAGATCCCAGCACTGCTGTACCTCTATGCACAACGTAACCAGCTGAAAGAGGTCCCTTCAGGTCTCCCAGCAAGCCTGGAACAGCTCCGCCTCGGTAGGAACCATATTTCTAAGATCCCTGCCGGTGCTTTCAGCAAGATGGGGAACCTGACTCTGCTGGACCTCTACCACAACCATGTAAACCTCTGTTTAAAAGTACCTTTGTGATAATCTACACTGTGCTGTTTAGGTATGAGCAGTGTCAACCACCTGCATGCATGTCTGGAGCAAACATGAGTGTCTGATGACTTTTCTTTCAGCTGAGTGACAGTGACCTGGGAAAGAACACATTTAAGGACCTGAAGAGCCTCATACAGCTCAATGTGGCTCACAATGCCCTGAAAAAGATGCCTGCTGGCGTACCTAGTGGCATCATACAGCTTTTCCTGGACAGGAACAGTATAGATGACATCCCAAAGCAAGTATACAGTACACACGTTGTCACATAGCTGACGACCACACATGCATACACACACTGCATGCATTATTAAACACTGGTTGGATGTAAAACTTTACAGTTGTTCTTCACATCCATTGTTCTCTTGTTCAGAGACTACTTCAAAGACTTCAGTGACCTGGCGTTTGTGAGGCTGAACTACAACCAGCTGAGTGATAAAGGAGTTCCCAAAGATGTGTTCAAAATACCCACCCTGCTGGACCTGCAACTGGCCCACAACCAGCTCTCTTCTGTTCCTCTCTTCAACGGTCACCTGGAGCAACTGCACCTCAACCACAACAGCATCGAGAGTAAGTCATCTCAGCAGCAATCAGGGCCATCTTAAGGATTTTGTGAGAAGTAGCAGATGTCTGACAATAACATAATACAACAACATGTTTGCAAGACATTTTGTGTAATTAAAGATGCACTAATCAATATTTTATAATAACAATGGATCGAATCACTATTGACATGCAATGCAAATGTATCATAATGACGAAGCCACAGAGAATAATCACCCGACTCTGCAGTTCCCCTGAGCTCTATGGTGCGTTTTAGCATATTTCAGCTCATTGTTTTGGTTTAACGGCCCACACCTTACTGTTTTTAATTTACTATCACTGCTCTCATTGACCTCATTGATAAACCCACTGTACACTACCCGCCCAGCACCAAATGGCAGACAGACAAAGTTAGTGGCTAGCTGAACACAATGGAGCATTTAGTTGCCACAGAGACAGATTTTTTTGGTGGAAACCAAAACACACCTAGAGATAATATTAGACTTACATTTATCAGGTCACCAGAAACCCAGAATGTGTAAATAGGCAACTGCTTGCCTTAACATCTTTGAAAAGATTATATTTCAATGTTGTGTTTACAACTTGCTCTGCTGCCCCCAAGTGGTCAAAAAAGAATTTAATGCAGCTTTAATGTTGGCTTTTCAAAAGTCCCTGCCGACCCCCACAGATTTGTTTGTTAGTCTCTCTGACTAGACCTCTGCTCAGGTTGATGTTGGGCAGAACTATGCTGGAAATTACATGAGGCCACCAAACTCCATGTGCTAACTAGAATGATAAAAGTGTAAGTTATACTGCCCAAACAGGTGGAACAAAGCAAACAAGAGAGCGTGGGAGTTGTCACTCAAGCACAGTCTGTACATGCCTTCACAGTGTACACAAACATGATGAATTTATGATGATCATGAGCTGATATACTGTTGTATAGTGTTTCTGCAGATTGTTTAGACTAGAGTCTAAATGAAAACATCTGAAATACATACTGTAATACCGTAAAATCTACCACATTTATCTCAGATGTAAATGTTTTGGGAGCTAGTCATAGGCCTACAATCTTGAAGTAAGATGGACACCAGCACCAAGATAATCTTACTTTTCTAAATATTCTGTTACTTTCAGGGCTTGGCATAGACTGGTACATTTTTACTTTCCTATTTGAGCCCGCAAACTGCTTTTCAAGCAGCTCTGTTAAGAGTATTTATGTGTCGAGACTAAAGCTGAACAAGTTTTTGCTGACAGGGCCGCAAAGCTTTGCCTCAGGCTCGCAGAGTCAATTGTCTGTCATTTATTTATCCTCATTTGTTTTATTCCTGCTATACTGCATGACCCTGTTTGTTTGCTTAATTGATTTATTATCCCTCCCTTGTTTGTTTTAAAGCGCTAAATAAATCACCAAGATTAAATGATTAGTATTACAAACAAGACAAAATAATCCTATTAAATTGGCAGATTTTTTAATTCTTGCTCATTTGAGGGAAAACAACATTTGAGGACTAGACTTTCATGTGTGTTTTCCCGACAGGCATCAATGGCACCCTGATCTGCCCACACAGCCTGCAGGCCGACCTGAGCGATGACAGTCAGGTGCCCAAACTAAGGTTCGTCACTTTATGTCACATCTGAACAATGTTCAAATACATTGGCACCCTTTGACAGGAAGTAAATAGGAACACAATCATTATGTCAGTCATTGTGATGACATGAAGTTAAATACCTGTTCTGCTGTGTTAGGTACCTGCGCTTGGATGGAAATCACCTGAGCCCCCCCATCCCTCTGGACGTCATCATGTGCTTCAGACACCTCCACTCTATCGTCATTTAGAAGAACCTAAATGCCTGGGGGGATGCACACACACATACACACACACACACACACACACACACACACACACACACAAATCACACACATATACACACACAGATACACACAGAGTCACTGTGTACAAACTGAATTTAAGGCAAAACATGCTCGGTGAAGGAAGCACAAGGTATATCCAAATGTGCATACTGTGGAACTGCGTTAGTGAAAGAAGGACTCAAAATACATGAAAAAGACTCTAAAGCTTTGATAGTTCAAGCTTTTTAAGTTTCATTGTTGCCAGATTCAAGAGAATCAGAACATTGAACCGCGATTCTACAAAGAGGGGATATACCCACATTTAGAGTTAGGTTAGGTTTTTGTAGGAGTTAGCTACAGTTTATCGTCATCGTCATTTTTCGTTTATTAAATTACCATGCAAAAAAATGAGTAAAGCCTGAAAATGCAGGTACATTGACAGACATGCTACAGATATGGAGGGTAGTTATGTTCACTAGCAGATGTGACCAGAGTAGAGCTGCCACCAAGGACAACAAACAGACCTGCAGTGGATGTCAGAAGAAAACATAACTACCATGTAGTTGAACCTGTCCCAAATGTGCCTGTGATTTTCAAGGTACTCCATGTAAAAATGACATTTTATTCTTTTTATTCTCAGTCTTCTATATTTTATTCTTCTGTAAAAAGAAGCTTTGTACAAATAATGGAAAATAAAACGTTTTCTTTGATCATTTGATCATGTTTGATGTGTAATTTAATTAAAATCACAAATTAGATTTTTGAGATTCTCACCCCCCTCCCTTCTAGTATTTGCTCCAGTGGTAACTCTGCATCAGTGGACACCAACACAACTTATGTCACAGTCATTTTGGGGGAATTTAGGTGTGCAAAACTGAGGAAAGTCAGATTTTGTTTTAGGGTGGGTACCCTCTGGAGATTTTGACTATTAATAGCGCTATGGAGCAGTGTTTTCACTAGTGGTTTCCCCATTTTGTTTGTATCGTGCACCCGCATCAAGACACACATGCACACGCGGGACGAGATGCCCATTATTACATGCAGCTTAACCCAGTGGATTATTATACTGTGCTGTGATGTGTTTCTGCTATTTTGTCCACTGCTGAGATCCAGGCCTTTTCTGTTACTTTTGAGAGAGTAAAAATGTGGCTTGTGTAAAAGTGAAAATGTAACATATACTTTGTATTAAAGTAGTAAAAGTGTATTATATTAACAGGGATATCTTAGACCAGTAGGTTATATATTGTTCAGCTGTTGAAGCAGTGCCACAGAGTCAGAGACTTGGATCATTAGAAGTTTGACCATGTTCAAAAAGCTTTGTGACGACCTCTAGTGGCTGTAAAAGAGCATTAAGCATTCCTGAGCTGGGGAGTGCTGTCAGCTATTTTTACTACAGAACCTTATTTACATGTACCTGTTGGAGGTAAATCTGACACTTCCCTATTTATAATTACAGAGATGCTATTGATTGACATCACATTTATTCACAAACACGGGTTGTTCCTGTTTCCATTGGACTTCCCTGCTCATGATTCTTTCCACTACCAATTTTCATCAGTCGTCAAAGGTTTACCAGGCCAGGTGAGCAGGTCCGGTGGGTGTTTCTGATCAGAGCTTGTCTGACAGGAGTGAAGTCACCGCCAGTGAGGGTGCTCTTCAAGGAAAAGGGGGTATGTCTTACACTGTGTTGAAGGAGGTTTTATTTCCAGTATATGACCAGCTGCACAACATTTGAGAGCAGACATGGTGATTGGTCTCAGGTCTATGAGAGCACAAGAACAAATTGTTATTGGTGCAAAACACACCTATCTAACAATAGATTAACACATTTTAAAAGATCATTAGCCAAATGATGCAGTGCTTCAATGAGAAACACAGAGTGTTCTCACTGCGTGTTCCTCATTGAAGCACATTGAAGCACTGCATCATCTCACTGAATGACTCACTAAATAATTACACAGTCACAGCAAAATGTAGAAGGAAATAGAATTTCTTTTCCTTTTCCTCCAATCAAGTATTGACATCGGCTGACAGTTCCTCTAATTCCAACATTCTTCCTCCTCCTGTAAACCAATTTGTGTGCATGTACATGTGCATGTGTGTGTCTGTGTCTGTGTAGGCTATGCAACACCTGGTAAAATCCCCCTCAGTGCACTATAAGAGGACACAGCATGGAGACAGAGAGGCACATTTCTCCAAGGACTCTTCCTCTGAGCAACCAAGGCACAGGTGAGTCTACACACAGGTGGTGCTGGTCGGGGTCATGGTGGTGGGTGATGGTACCATGGACTTAACACAATGTTGCCTTAGATATTGAAACGGGCTAAGAAAGTCATCTAGGATGAGAAAATATATTCAAATGCCATGCCATTTTAAGTATATTTTATATGCTCTAAATGTATACTGAATGGTTACATAAATGCTCAGAAATCAGAAAATCAGAAAAAAATGTTAATTGTTAATTAATTGTTGTTTGGTGTTGTTTGTTGTTTTTACCTATTTTTGGACATTTTATAGTCTTAACGATTCCTCGATTGATCAAAACTATGTTATGGAACAGAATTACATAACAGAATAATCGATAATTAAACTAATCCTTGTACAAACCCTTACCTACATGTAATAATTGATTCTCAGTAATTCATCTGGAGAGATTTTAACAAACAAAATGTGTCTGTCAGCATTCCCACCAGATAACCACAATGATGAAGATGCTGCTCGGCTGCTCTCTCTGCCTGCTCCTCCTGAGTCTGAGTGAACTCGTGGAGGGCCGAACTCTGCATCTGAACAGCTGCTCTGTCAACGTTCACATGCACGAACTGCGCAAATATCACTCTGCCATGCGATCAGATGCGGTGAGTTTAATACAGAGACACTCTTCAAAACCACTAACTCAAAATGAATCATAGAAATCAACAAATGCGGCTGCCTCATCCAGCATAACATGCAGACACAGGCAATTACTTTACCACACAAAAATAATACACATCAAAATATCAGAAACTCACTGCAAACACTGTTTATGACACCTTTAAGTGGATGGAAACTTGGAGAAACTTAAAAGAGATTCTTATTCACTTCTTTGTGGTCTTACAGATAGCAGAAGACAGTGAGATTGGAGTGAAATTTCTGGACAAATCATTGATTAAGAATGTTCAGGTGAGTTTTTGCATTGTTTTTTACCATGTAGGCCTGAATATTTTCTTTCCAAATGTTGAATATTTGTCTGCCCTAAGCCATAGATTGCTCAAGCCTTTGTAAACAGTATATGAGTATGCAATATGAGTGTGTGAGCGCTGCTGTAATCTGACCTTCATGTGTCTCTATCAGGAGGGGCAGACGTGCTGTTTCCTGCGTCTGGTGCTGCGTTTCTACGTTGAGAGAGTGTTCAGCAACTACGCCTCTTCTCAGCCACAGCAGCAACGCTGCTCCAGCGCCCTGGCCAATGCTTTTGTCAGCATCAGGAGAGATATACACAAATGTGTAAGTTAGCTGTTCAATGATAAAATGTGCTTTAATCAAAAAAAACAAAAAACGCAATATGTTGTATTAATAATTGTGCTTTGTTCTGTTCAGCACTGCCACTGTGGAGAGGAAACACAGAGAACAGTCGACTCCCTGCATGCTGAGTTTGTCAAGGTATGTCGGGTACAGAATAAACACTCACTGAACATAAACATCTCTTCATTGTTTTCAGTAGTCATGGGCTACGTTTGATGTCCAATTCACAAATATTCTGTTTTGAATATTTTATTATTTTAAATTTGTGGTTGAATATCCTGAAAGGTGGGAAAAGAAAATGATATAAGTTAACTTTTGCCAAAGTGCTGAGGGCAGAATCATTCAGCAGGGTTAATATTAAGGTTAAAACATATTGTGTGCCTAACTAAATGATGTGACTCCCCACAAACACTCCAGCTGTAGCTTCCATCAGCCAAACCCCACACACTCTAACAAGACAAAACAAACAGAAAATTGTTTCTATACAGTTACGCTCACCATTAATCCGCTGCTCTCTCTGTTGTCTCTCCATTTCTTTCTCCTTCACTCTGAGCAGCTAGAAATAAGCCAGGCGGCGCAGAAGGCCGTGGGAGAACTGGACACTGTGCTGGAGTGGCTGGAGGGACTCGGCCAGAAAACACACACGTGATCAGACAGACGCTGTTGATGAGTCCCCAAGCTAACATGAAAGATGTAACTCTTGCGCCTGACATTACTTGTGAGCAGAGTGAAGGTTGGAAATGTGTTCACTTCACTTCTGTGCAGTTCTCTATTTTGTACTTCAATTAACTTAATGTGTGTGTTATCCACTAACATGTGGAGTGAATTGTTTATTTAATAGTATATTTAGATAAGATATTTATAACTGTTTAAGTATTTATATTTATTAAAAAAAAAGAAAGTGCTTCTACTGTAAGTTTATTATGCAGGCTAAAGAAATTATTTAATTTCAACTTTTTAATTTTACCAATGGTTTATTTTCAACATGAATAAAAAAGTCTTACCTACTAATTTCGAGTGTTTTCTTTTAACACAAAGACTTGCTGTCTCTGCCTTACTACCATCTAGTGGTGATCAGTAAAATCACAGTGTTAAAGGCCAGCACAGCCCATCATCATCAACAGTGTTCGCAGCATGATAGCTGGTTATGACCTCCTAGTTTAAGTTAAATTAAGTCCAATGCACAATGAACATTAACTTGCTGATATGAAGTCTGGCGTCCACATGCTGTGTGATGTAGTTCTTTGTTGTTATCCTGATTAATCTTAGACAACAAATATAATATATTGAGATCTATATCAGTTGTACCAGCCTCATGGGAGGAGTAGACCATGTGTAATGTATGATTCAGAAAAAGAAAAGATTCACATTCAAACATCATCACAGAGAAAGAATACTATGACTCCAATCACCTACAAAGATGAGTAGATGTCACCTGTCTTCCCTCTTGACGCAGTAAATGCATACATAAAGGGAATAGGGAATNATGTATATTGCTTTGCACTTTATTTCGTTGTTTGATTTGTATATATATTTAGGCATTTTAATTCTTCCATACTGTAGGGCCTTTTTAAGAACAAACTCAAAACTAAACTTTAATTCTAGTATTGGTGCACTGCTTTTTCACATGTGCCTGGGTTGTATTAACTGTATCATGCCTTTGTTTTTATTTACTTAACTTTGTGAAAAGCACACTGTGTTATCTTCAGTATAAGCTTCGTCCAGTAAATTAACTTTAACTTGAACCATGACAAATCATCCGCAAGTTTATTTGCACAGATTGTGAAGTCTGCATCATGCAGAGATAACCACTGGGAATGATATTCCCTACAACAGTTTCCAAAATACCAGTGTTGCACAACATAAATAGGCTAAGACAAAGTGCAAGCCGAGCAGACGGAGACACATTAGTTGTAGATAAGTGGACATTCCATTAAACAAAAAAAAAAGTACTGAAGGGAAAACACCCCTTACGCTGCACCAACGACTTCTCTATGTGGTTTCTCCTTTTACAAATATATATATATTGCCCATGCACATGCAAACATCATCACAGAGAAAAATACCATGACTCCAGTCACCTACCTAAGACTGGAGAGATCTCCAGAGAGATGAGTACATGTCACTGTCTTCACTCTTGTCAGTCTTATTACGTATGTCTGACATACAGAGGGAATCCACAGCGTCATCAAACGCAAACCACAACTTAATATCATTTCCATCTGGGTGGCACTATTTCCTGTGTTATTGTTAATGCATGGAATAATATAATGTCATTTACTGCACTTAATGAAATTTTAAACGCACATTTTACACCTAAGTATCATATCTAGTTAAGTGGATAAAGGCAATGTTACTGTACTGTATATGGGACTGATATGTGATACTATTACTAACAAGTCAAACAGAATGGAAAATGAAAAATATAATAATAAGAAGAAGAATACATTAAAATGATATATATACTTTACATACTTATATAAATTATAAAATATTAAAAACATAAATAATGATCATAGGAAATTATGTCATATCAAAATTCCATAAGTGCTATGTCAGATTTTTTTTTCCTTGAGAGTTCAAGATCTTGAGATCTATGAATAGTAACAGCCTATCTCGTGGGAGGAGTACCCCATATGTAGCCTAATGTATGATTCTGACTTCAAAAAAAAAAAATTCCCCTGCATGTATGAAGCATGTTAATCGTTTCTCTTCCAGTCAGTCTCCTCCCTCGGGTATCTGTCCCAATTCTGGCTATAAATGAAGACAAGAGATGAGCCCAAATACGTGCACTTTTCTCTTCCGAGCTCTTCAGCAAGAAGATTTCTCATCTCAGAAGTCAGATATCCTCTGCGTCCATTAAGCCAGCAGCATCTTCACTCCTGAGGGCCCACTCTTCTCTTCTCTACCTCCAGAAGACTTCAGCAGCTTGTCCACCAGCATGACTCCTCGGTCTCTCCTCCTGTCCGCCCTGGTTCTCTTGACTTGGATCAGCACAGCCTGGTGCAGTCCCATGTGCAACAACCAGTGCTGCCGTTTCGTGGAGGGCTTCCCTGTCAGGCTAAAGAAGCTCAGAGAGGACTATTCACAGATCAGAGAGTTCTATGTGAGTAAAAGCACAGCATTTCACTCTGCAAGTACCTTGGCAGTTAGTGCAGCATCATTTGGGTAGAGTCCCACCGCCCATGTGGCCACGCAGCTATGTCCTGTCAGTCTCCAGGTGATGCTGCACTTTCTCACGCCTTTCTGCGGCTGCTGACTCGGTTTCACAGCACACTGAGCACACGCTTTTTCTGCTTGCAGGAAGCAAACGATGACTTGGACACAGCGCTGCTAGACCAGAGCGTCGAGGAATCCTTTAAAGTAAGTTTCCCTATTATCTCTTCACCAAGTTTATTTATGGAATGTTGTTTTTTTAAAGCGCTTCTTCTCCAGATTCAGTCCGAAGCATCGTGCACACCAGTAAAGAGTTAAACGGCATCATATAACCTGCTGGTGCTTTCTTCCCCCTTCAGAGCCCGTTTGCCTGCCACGCCATGAACAGCATACTGGAGTTTTATCTGGGCACGGTTCTGCCGACAGCCATGAGCGGAGTGACGGAGGAAACCAAGGACTTAAAGCCTCACATGGAGTCCATACAGGAGATCTTCGACGAGCTCAAGAGTGATGTCACCAGATGTGTGAGTAGCTGACACACGTGTCACTCCTACAGGAGAATAAAGGTGTAAATACGCACCGACTGCGAGCGGTCGAAGGCTCCGATATAGCTTTATAGCATTCAGTGCGCAATAGTAGCCTACCGCATGGTGACAAGATGATTTTGTTGTCCTTGTGCAAAATCGCTGCGATATTGTTATATCATAATAATAATAATAATAATAATAATAATAATAGGGGAGGAACAGAATTTAAATGGATCTCATAATAGACGGACATGTATACTGGTCCTGGAGGTTCCTGATATAAATTCAAAATATTATTGCACTGTACTGAAGGGTTATATTTGGACACGTGGGCTATTAGGGTCATAAAGCACGTACGTCGTTTTCTGTTTTCATACGTTACCAGCCAAGTGGTCATGCCTCTCAGGAATACCCCACTCCACACAGACTTTTGGCCACTGCCAAATCATCAAAACCATCTTCTAGTTTGGACTACATCCAAAAGCTGTCAAAATATTCACCGCACTTTTTTGACATGACGCAAATGGCTGACCGCCACAGAAAGGGGAGAGGTCAGTGACAGATAGGACAGATAATATTGCATTAGTCAGTGATTTCTAAACTGCAGCAGGTTGCATAACAGTACATCATCCAGTTCTTGCAAAAGGGGAAGAGAAGGAAGGGCATGATGCTACTCACCGAATTTCTTGCCCTAATTTGCTGCAAGCAAATCCTTGCCCCTAATGGATTGGCACTGTCTAGGGGGGTGAATTCAGGGCATGACGGTCTAATGAAAGTTGGTAACCCCTGTGGTAACATTATCTTTCCCATGTCCCTCTTACAGAGACATTACTTCTCCTGCAAGAAACAGTTTGACATAAGAACCCTAAACTCTACTTACACTCAGGTGAGTGCCAAGATTTCATCTTCAATTTGTGAAAATCTGTCAAATGTGTGCATGCTTGTATTTTGACAGATGGTTTTAATAAAGTGAACCATGTGTTTGTCCACAGATGGAGAGTAAAGGTCTATATAAGGCCATGGGCGAGCTGGACCTGCTGTTCAACTACATCGAGACATATCTGGCTTCTAAACGGCACAGAAACCAAGTGGCCTCTGTTTGAAGACCTGCTGACCCTAATCAAAATGTGACCTTGTTCATCTCAGGAAAAAGAAAAGTCTGTCATTGAATCTTGCACTCTTCTGCATTCAATCCACTATTTTCAGTGGAATGAGTGTTGCCAGATTATTTTATATTTTCTTTTATGAACTGATGTCTTTGTTGTTCTGAGACTTCTGTTGACTTTTTTTGTCCTGAGGACAAGTTTCTGTTTTAGGACCATATTGAGTCCTACACATATGAAGTTACATCCAAAACTGTCACTTAAGAAACTGTGATATTTATTTTTATCATATAAAATATATATTTTTGTATTTATTATGGCTAGAATTGTATTGTTACAGATGAATAAATGATAATTGTTAATAATCAATGACTCTTTTGATTTTATTTCACAAGATGATATGGCTGCTATTATGTGGCATTTATTAGGAATGGGTGACTGGTTGAGCACAGAATTCATCACATCCTGCAGTACTGCAGTCTATATGTGGGGAACCACTAGAGCATAAACTCAACAGGCTGATGCACTAACCTCAAACGTGACCCATATACATCACTTACCAGCAACAGCCTTGCTGTATCTTAACTTACGGTAACTGTAAGTAGCCAGCCTCACCCTCATGGCATATGCACGCCTGCACAAGCATTCACACACGTGCATGCAAAAGCAGTCTCACTTAGTCACATGCAGACACACATATCATAAAACAGAACTAACACACGGGGTAAAAGAGAGCAGCCCTGCATTACAAAATATGAAAACATTACTCTTTTTTTTTTTTTATGTGCTGCTTTGTCACCTTCTTCATAGTGACAGATCCAGAGGGGGTAACTGCAGGTTTCTTCAGGGGTTTAATGCATCAGCTGCAGCACAATACATTGATACCCGAGCAACAAGAGTTTTTGAAAAAAAAAAAAAAATTAAAAACATGCCCTGTAATACCATTTGAATGTACGTTACACAAGCATCTGTAAGGCTCCTGACTTGACTGATTCCTGACTTGACTCAGGCCTCTGCACCGAAATTACTCTAAGACATTTCATCAGTCACTTGCAGAGTCACCATGGGATGATCTGAAAAGTCTCATTCCAGCAATGATGGTACCTTATGCAAAATATCATTCATAACATTTGTCTGATAGAGCATGACTATTCTATTTTGACCAATGTTAATAGCAATTTCTTTAAAAATGAATCATGTTAATCAGTGTTGTGTTCAATCTGTTAAATAAAAGTTTATTCGGTCTCCTTAAAACGCATTTATGTTTTGAATCGCCTGTCTGTTAATGTGTGGCTGCTGGTTGAGATATGTAATGACTGGATGCGTCTGTTCAGACAGCAATGGTTTCGAGACAAAGTGAGAAAAAAAGGTGAGAATCCTTTTCATCAGTATTATCGTTAACTAATACACCAATCAAAAGTGGTGCAATTCGTTATGGGTCCTTCCACACGGTGGGGACTTTGATGCAAAATGTCAAATCACTATTTTAAATGATCACGATTAATGGTCAAAAATTGTTACTTTAAATATGGATCAACCATGGCACACCACTTCCCCCTTGACAGATAAGATATCCCAAATCCCCACAACAAGAAAGTCCTGGCTTTAAAACCCCACTGCCTTTATATAGGCATACAGTATTAAACTGTTAGGCCTTCTACAAAAGACCCCTAATGCTCAGCAGACCATTGTTAGGGACTTTACAAAAAATACTGGGGAGGGGGAAAGGTTAATGAATGAAAAAACATGATTCTGGAATGACAAAAAGTTGAAACACCCTCATGTGCATACATTTTTTTTGGCAGAAAAGTCAAATTATGTTACTTTGTTAAATCACTGTTATTACTAGCTCATACGATGTGTTGTCCAACCACAGAAATCAAGTGTTTAGAGGTTGTTTTTTTTAACTTGCGTTTAAGACGTGGCGACCTGGCAATGTTCTATTTTGTTTATTCCAACAGTTGTGGGCACATACGATTAAGAAAAGTATTTCTGGAAATAGGATAAGACGTCATGTGAGACGTTGCCAAATAATATCGTTCCGATTCATGATGCTTGAGATAAACTTTTGCACCCACAGTTGATGAGTCAAGAACAAGATTAGATTTTTCCAAAGTAGAGATGCTATAGATATCCAATATATGCTGATGCTGCTTTAGTGCCAAGTGACACACTTTTCTATTATGAACTGAGTCAGTTAGTGTAAAATATATGTCCATTGCATCACTTGAGATATATTAATATATCCGTCCATTGCATCACTTGCAATGCAATACACTTGGAAAAATATTCATGGCATGCCATGATAAGCAAAAGTTCACTTTGCACTATGTATTTGGTAGGCATTGCACAGATATTTCTCTTTATCTTGGTTTAGCAGTGCAGTTTTATTTTGATTTCTGCACTTCTTCATGTCTTTCCTGGGAAAGGACATATGTAACCTTCTGACCAAGGTGTGACAATTTATTATCTGACCTATATTTTACCATTTTAATATTTCACAACACCAATAATATAAACAGAAGTCACCACTCCAAAATAAGTCAACTATGTCATTGTGCAAAAATGGGCACTCTGGGTACTTCCTGATCCTGGAGATGACAACATTAGGTTACATTTTTCAAATACGCACATAGTGCCAGAAAAAAAAAGCCTCTTATTGTCACTACTGTTTGGCACCAATTTGCATAATGAGTGGTCCACTTTAAGTTATTTCTTATTGGCGGG
>LKNJ01002468.1:67701-85672 GCA_002120245.1 Maccullochella peelii
AAAAAAAAAAAAAAAAAATCAGTGGCAGTAAATGAGGACAACTGTACACACTATGCAATTAACAGCAAGGTGCTTTTACATGAGGAGCCTAGACCCCATTCACTATCAGAGCTACTCGTTACTCACTAGTGTCAAACAGTACAGTGTGCTTTTTACTGTATGTATGCATATATACAGAATGTATACATATATACATGCAACTTTTCTTAGAAGACAACGAAGAATGTGTTTCTACAAAAGACAAAGCGTGTTTTTAAAACAATCAGCAAAGAAACAAACAGGAGAAAGAAAAAAATCAAAGCAACCACAGTAACCACAACATGTACACGGAGCTGTACTTGACAGTAACTAACTATCCCATTTCCAGCACATGTGAAAGACTTGCAACTGTTGTTGTATGTCAGACTGACACTGAAAGGCTTTCCATTCCATCATGTCTGAAAACCTTCACTCTGAGTGGGTTTCTCGCTGAGATAATGTGTGGCAGCTTGTTATTGCTACCTTGTCTGGGGCAGGTTAACCAGCTCAGCCTCGCATGGGAGGATGCGTTTGTGTGCGAGAATCAGGATGGCATGCCACTTCAAAGAACTGTCACCACCTCAGCCGAGAAGTCTCCATTCTTCATGTTTCCCCACACCTTTAAAAGGGCGTGCATAGTAATTAAATACTGGCTGACACGTTTGATTTTTGAAGCTAGAAAAATGAATTTATTACTTGTTTTAATATTTGTGAAATAATGAATCTCATCTTTGATGATGGAAATCCTCTGATGATACTAAACTGTTGTGAAGATGACCTCTAACCTTTCTGACACTAAAATGCTGTTGGGTGCCGGGGCCTTCCTCTTTTGGTGTCCTGAGGTTTGCTGTAGGCGGGGTAAGGGGGTAGACCCTCTACAGGACTATGATGAGGGACTCCCCTGAAGCCCCATTTAACCCCTTTCTCACTTACCTGACAAACACGCAGGGCTGAGAGAGATGACTGTAGGTTTCGTCACACTCAAAGCTGGAAGCCAAGTGCCTACGGATGCCTCACACCTGAAGAGAAATAACCTTGTGCATTGGCGAGAAACTCTGAACACCCCAGTGTTGGCAAATGTCCGTGTTGACTCAGTGCCACCACACTGTTTTGCTACGCAAATGCGTATATTCCAGGAGTCACTCATGCTAGAAAGTATGTTTGTCACAAGCTCCGTGTCGAAGCCACAAATCCCAAGCCGACCCAGCAACCTGAGTCATTGCTGAAGACGTGACTGAGAAAATAATTTTTCTAAATGTTGAGGCAAAGGTCAAACATGGAGAATTTCAATTATATAATTTGGTTCCTTTGGGATTTAATGGAGATATTCAGTTAATGCATAACTGGACACCCCAAAATAGGTAACACACATGTAACAAGTTCGCGATCATAAGTGAGCGGTAGCATTACTTTCAAATTTTAACAGTTTTCAGGTTTATTTTATCTGGCAACACAGAATTCAGTGAAGAGCGTTATATCTAGATGGGTACAGCCTTTTGTGTATTTTCTTTCTTACACTGTCAAAGTTATTTCGAATTCAGAAAAGGAGATGAGAGCAGGTTTTTTTGTTTTATGTGTTTTTTTAATCCAAAGCTGAAGCAGACAAAAGTACAGCAGGTGGAGCTGAACAGACCAAATGACAAGAAAAAAAAGAAAAAAGACAGACATCTGTGCTTCCACTACAAAAAAGGTGTTGAGAAGGGTGAAAAGAATAAAATAAAATTTAAAAAAAATAGGAGGAACATTGTCACAAACATTCAATGAACATTTTTACAGTGAGAGATTTGTAGGTGCGATGTGACAGGTAATGTGGATGTGATTTACAAAGTGAAGTGGACCAAACTGACAAAATTAACAGTTATTTCCCATGATCCCAAGTGGCATGGAAGCGTCCTGCTGCATTAACAGAACACTGAAGAGAAACCAACCATCACACCCAGTCTGAATGTGATGACAGCTTGCTGGTGGTATGTCAGATTCTGCTCTGGGACGAGGAGCAGCTCTTAAGTACTTTCTACTTCCTATCAATCCTCCAGGAAGTGTGGAGGAGAAATGTTGAAGAACACTGGCATTGCACCAGATTAGTCCCACTGAGCCTCCTGACAGTTAAGCTGGTGCAACCAACAGTAACGCTAAGTGATCGTTTCAGAAAGACCTCCGGAGCTTGACCAGTCTGTCTGAACCATGTATGGGTGCTACTGCTTACATAAAACACACACACAAACGCTCCCTATTGTTGCTCGACATCTCTCCAACACATTTGCAAATAGAAATCAACACTAACAAAAAGGTCCGAGCAGTACTTCAAGCTGACAAACACATCTGCATAGCATTAACCTGAAATATAATCTGGCAATGTTATAAACTCTGAAGCATAACATTGGTAAAAGCCTGAACCAATGGGTAGGTAGGGGTTAAAAGTAATCTGCTGCTTCAGCAACACTCAGTAAGGCCTATGCTAATATGTTCATAAAATCCGTGAAAAAATACAGTATCCGTTGGCTCCTACTCTCCTGTGAGCTACATGCAGGAGAAAGGTCAAGCCAGTTTCTGTTCTTAAACGTGGCGTCCTTCTCTGCCCTAAAACTACGTACCTGATAAACAAGCGTAGATTAAAGGAAGGAGATAGGGGCCAAGAGTGAGGTGCTCTGTCAGAATGGCACACGGCCCTTGTGTGAGTGCATAGGCCTCTGCTCGACATTCACAAAGACAAACTGAACCTGACAAACACTCCCAGTTCAAGTCCCAGAAATTAGTGACTATTTCGAGCTAATTCCAACAGTCAGGGACAGAGTCCTTACATTCCACTTGTCAGTTCAAAATACATCTCCTTACTTTGCATGTATGTAAAAGAAACCTTCCCTTGCTTTTATTTTTGGGATTTAGCCATTTGATTTAACATTCACAGGTTTGGGGCAAGAGCTAGAACAGGGCTGTGGGGTGAAAGGGAACTACTGCTAATGCTAAGGCTTCATGTCCTATTCCAACATTCAAGCCCCTCTGAATACACAACCTGATATTTGGGAAAAGAGGAGGGAGATCTCACTGATTCCCTCTCCTTTTCTATAATTCATAATCTCTTCACTGGTGTAAAAACACAGATAAACATCCTCTCTGCCAGAGCAGAGCGGTGGGTTTGTTAAAATGGTAGAGGAATAAAAACAAACACTCCTACAAAACATTTGAATTTGCCATGAAAAATAAAACACAGAAAATCCATGCAATGCGACTCGTTTGTCGACAAATTATTGCTTTCTTTTTACAACCTGTGTTTGTATGTGCATGCATACGTGCATCTTTCAGTGGGCAGCAGACTGTGGGTCCGCCATGGAGTTATTGGCTTTCTTCCTCCGTTTCGTTAGCAGTGGATTGGTTGAGTCCTCAATAGTCTTGATCTTGATTTGCTCGTAGTCAACCCTCATTGTTGCCAAGGCACTGGTCATTTCCTCCTGAAAAATTGCGAGAAGAAGCGCATTAGGCCACTTGCTTTACCCAACCTGAGTCTGCTGGTTTTCTATATACATTAAAATATCGCTCGTCGACCTAGCAAAGCAGGTGCCAGATCATGACGTCTGTCCGATGTGAAGCTAGTCTCATTATTTGAAATTATGAAGTTCTATGGCATAATCAATATCTGATATTTCTACAGGGAAATTGTTGATGACAAAAAAAGATAAAATAACACCAGCCTTATCCTTTTAAGACTAAATAACATTTACAAAAAGTAACAAACCGGCATGTGGTATACAATGTAATTTATTAAGCTAATCATAGGTATTTTTCTGATATTATTGGCTGGATTCTTTAATCAGTCAAACATAAAAAATGGAGAGCATAACTGCTAGGTGGGAACTCTTTGAAACACACGTGGATCATTTTTCTATTTAATGTAGCTACATTACAGGCAGAACTGCCTTTTCCAATATTGTTTGCAAGCAAAACTGATGCAAAGAGAACCAGACGTCTAACCTTGACATCCTCCCATGCGTCCTTCTCTTCCTTTAGCACCCGGCTGGTATGAAGCGGGGTCTGGGGAACCTCCATCGATTGCTTTAGCGAGACACACAAGACACACGTCCAAATTGTTACTTCACTGGAGGGATGACAGCCAGAGCAATTGAGTTGAAAAGATGGCGAGAAAGTGAGCTAGAAAAATGCATGACAAGAGTACATGCTTACATTGATCCATGGATGATTCATGAACTCTGTGATGGTCATCCTTTGCGTCGGCTCAGTCTTAAGGAGGGTCCTAATCAGCTGTTTAGCTGCAAACACAATTATTATTTACATCATTAAAAAGATTTTAAAAAAGCTTGGCTATTACAGCTACTATTTAGAAACCTTCAGTCATAGGCAGCCAGATAGTTCATCTGCTTGTGGATGGAGAAATCGCCATGTCTGTTTAGCTGTTGATGATGTAATCTACAACTGAATTGAGAAATCCTACTGTGAAGAAGGAAATAGCACACAGACAGTAAGGATTGGGCTGGTTCTTGAGGAGTGTATTACAGTAAGTACAACCCATTGGGCTCTTATCGTTCCACACATACACACCTTTGTATTACTCAGGAAACAAGACATCACTTTCAATTGTAGTGTATGTGGCTGATGGCAGCAAACAGGAGATGAAACACCTGCATCAGTTTCAATTTCTTGTTTCTTGAAAGTTGAGACCAAAAAGCTTGTTTGTCACGTTGTATAAAGAGTTTCTGCAGGAGCTTGTTATTTCTGACTTTTATGAAAGTGTTTTTAATGTTATAATCTGTTTCTCAACCCAACAATTGACTCTTGAATTTTCACATATTACAAGAGTGATACCATTTCTTTATAAACAAAGTGCTTCTTCCCATAATCTGGTTTTCGATTCATTTCAGGAAGAAGGCCAAATCTCAACAGTTCACCGCATTTAAACTCAATACCTCCAGTGCCCATCTACATAAATATTACCTTACCTTCCTCTGATACATCAGACCATTCAGGGTTGGGAAATTCATATTGGCCCATCCTGATCCTCTTCTTCATCCCAGGAGAGATGGCTAGACCATGGTTAGAATAAAAAGGAGGGTACCCACACAACCTGTTGAAAAGGCAATATTAGTTAGAGCACACAATAAACAAATCGTATATGATAAAGGGTTCAGAGATATTGCAGCAAAAAAAAAAGACTTACAGGATATACATTATGACACCCAACGACCACATGTCACATGACTTGTCATATTTCTCTGGGCCCAGAACCTCTGGAGCTGCAGACAGAAAGGGAGGAATAAAAGGGAAAGCAAGGGATAGCAGCGTAGAGAAATGTGTTATGTGACATTTTTAATTGTTTATTAGTAAGGAACAAGTGGAGAGAATATGCGAGTACACACAGAAACAGATCCTTACCAACATAGTAGGGTGTGTAGCAGGGAGTAGCTAAAGAGTTGTGTGAAGTGGTCTCCTTGGCAAAGCCAAAGTCTGTGAGTTTGAGCAGTGCACTGGGCCTCTTCGTGGAATACAGTAGATTCTCTGGCTGTAAGGGAGGATTCGGGAAGCCGAGTATGACGTTACTGCTATGGAAGTCATCCGTTAAACCCCTCCTCTCCGACTGCTTTAATTTCTCAATAAAAGGGCAAGGAATTATTGAAAAGAACACAAAGTTATGACACAAACCTTGACGTCTCTGTGTGCAATGTTGATTGCATGCAGGAACTGGATGGCCTCTCCTATGCTCTTCATGATGTCAGATGCCTCTTAAATGAAGAGACAAAAAGCTCTTTTAACATAGATTACATGCGACTTGAGTGACTGCATTAACTAGCAGACATATACTGGCCATATATCTCAACACTGTGCCAGGAGCAGCAAATGTAAAAGTCACCAGTAGGGGTTGCAGAATGTTGTGGATCTTAAAAGAGATACTTATCTTTAGCAGGTCTCAGTATGTGTCACTTGTCTGTGTGGATGTGGTGGTATATCTGAACCAGTGTGTTTTGTAATCATGTAATAAAATACAGCAGTATTTTAAGAAATTATTTTTAAGTCAACATAAGCTTATTACCTCTCTCTGTGAAGGCCTGGTCTCCTCTGTCCTGGATTCGACTAAAAAGCTCACCACCATCCATGCTGCAAAAACAATAAAACAAAACGTCTGGATCTGGCTTTTGTATGTAGATACACTTCTGATGTACTCATTACTAACCCGACAGGAAAGGAGAGACAGAGGGAAAATTGACCACAGCAGCATTATTTCTGAGTAGTAAACTAAAATTAGCAGAGAAAAAATATAAAATATTGCTACATCGTAAGCACCGGAACCACTGTATGCTCACATTTTAAAGCAAAATAAAGTACTAAGCCTAAAAGCATGCCATGCATGTCTCCATGTTAGATCAAGTCTAATAGTGCCCTGGTTGTATGAAACACAGAACCACTCACCAACCCTGCCGATACAGACTTTTTTCTCCCTTTTCCTCTGCCTAGTTTGCTGGTTAAAGGTGGTCTATGGGTTGACCACCGCAGGTGGCAACTGTGTGAAACCAACTGTATGACTGGTTCACACCTTTTGCACACTAACAAACTATGTGACGGACCAGGTCAGCAATCTGCTTGCCATTTAAAACTCTACACAGCAGGAGATATAAAAGCAGCCATTTCTATCAGAATCACATCTATCTTAATGGTTTTTACTGGAGATTTATTAAATTATTTATGGAGGTTATGAAAATCATAGAAAGTAAACTGGTACGCCAAGTATGACAGGTATCAGCATTACAATCAAACTAAACTGTTACACAGGAATTCACTATTTCACAGTTTCAGCAGAGGCAAAGACGTGACATCTTTTGTACTTTGCATATTTTGATGACAAGCGATTAATCATGATATTCAATTTTTCCAACAGCACAGACAATTAGATGTGCGATGCACCTTTCAGGACTTGTCACTATATATTGGTTTTTTGTGTGTGTGTGCGTAACACAAGTGGTAGTTGACGTCAATGTGTTTCGGAAAATGAGAGAAAATGGAAAGAAAACAGGTTAAGGTTCAATATAAGAACCTTTGTACCACAATCACAAATTTACTGTACCGAGTTGGAAATTTAGACACAGGAAGTCATTAGGTGTTTGGGGGGTTGTTGGGCATTGGACCCTCTTGGTTTATAATTGGTTGGGAGCACAGGTGCGATAGTGCGGACCAGGAGTCATGGTCTTAAACATGCAAACGTGCACCATGGTCTCGGGCAGGTTTCATCACACTAGTTCATTTTTTAACCTTGACCAAAACGCAAGTTGCATTGTTGCACTGTTATGTTTAAGATACAGCCTACTGTATGAAAACTGTTACAAGCACACATATTTAGATAATAGTTTGATTTCAGCATGGCTCATTACTATAATACTAGGGGTTATTACTCAGTACACCCTGATTGAGAAAATCCTATTAATGTACATGATGATAAGTTTCATTTAATCTTTTTTCCCTCAGTATGACTGTGAGTTTCAGGTCCAATCATCAATACCAATTCTGTGTGCGTGTGTGACTGAATGTGCATGACAGCACAGACGATTCTTCAGGCATGCATGCGTTAACAGGAGAACGGGACGCGCAGACCTAGAGCCGCGGGACAGCCCTGCTAAACCACAGCCACACTTAGCACTTCTCAAATCAATCATTCATTCACGTTTTGCATAGCAAGAAACGGACAGTAGCTCGATGCATCGTATTTTGATATTAAAATAATAGTGTGAGAAACTGCCTCCCTCAGTTCTGCAAACGTTTTTCACACTGGTCTGACAGTTTTTCTTATGTATTAAAAGGTGCAGATGAATTTGAGGTCTCAACCCCATGTCCTCCCTCTGTTTCGGAAAATGTCTAGAGGTGAAGTGTGAATTCTCAGTAGAACAGATACTTCATAATTTTAGTACTGAGAGCGCACATCTTACACCATCAGAGCAGAAACACTAACACCTTTATACTTTTTCAATCTACATTCTTTCACATCGGGTGCAGTGTGGAGACACCTCACCAGCAGGGAGGATAACCTCAATACACATCAAGTGATCGCTCAATCAATTTGGTGAAACCTTTTACACATTGAATATAAGTTTCTGTTTGCTCTAATGATCTGAAAAGTTGCAATGTTAACAGTCACTTTCAGAACTTAGTTTGCACCTGGTAGCTTGTAGATTTTTCAATGTGTTGCAGAGTCATTGCCATCATTCACATGTAATGTTAATTGAGATTTAACAGGCATTTAACTAGGCAAATAAAGCATGTCTTTCGCTTTAAAACCAGGTCATAAAGATATCAGTCAGATATGCAGTGCGGTTTGCTGCATCTGGAATTAAAAGGAATTTCCCCATAATGCCAAAACCAAAGTGTTTTGTTATACTAAGCAAAGTTTCTTTTCATTCATTTGTTTTGCATTTCAAATCTCCCCTCACTGACATTCTGACTGAGCAAGGCCTTGTGAAGTGTATTAGGCATTTCGTCTGCTGTTGGACAACAGAAACACATCACAGATGCAACATCAAGAGTCAGAGGTAGCACATGGCTGTCTGAACCCCTCCCCAAACAGTAGAGTTTGCAAGGGCAAGGATGGCAGTGTAAAAGGAATATGGCAATCCAAACGTGACTATATAATGTTGTACAACAGCACAACACCATACAGCCTCCAAAAATAACAGTTGAGTCAACACCTCTGACCTCTCTGGTAGTCTCAACTGAATATGATAAACTTCATTGGTAGGATTTATTGCAGGATTGTTGGACTGGGTTATGCAGATGGAACTTAATAGACTGTCCTTAAAAGATAAGGCATTTCTGACAGTGTCAACCATAGGGCTGAACAATTAATCGAAATATTATCCAAATCGCAGGAGCTGCAATTTTCTGATGAAGGTCAAATGTGTCACAACGTACCAATGTAAATGAAGCATTGTGGTGCTACAGAGATGCCCTGGCCTACAAATCATATTCTCCAGACGTAAGGGAACATGCTTGTTTGGTACAGACCCCAGCAAAAATCACTTCATGATCATTTGTACATTTTTCTTCAGTGAACATGAAATGCAAAAATTACCATTCCCACTAAAATATTGACTCATATCGCAATTAGTGTTGTCACGATACCAAAATTATGACTTCGGTACGAGACCAGCCTAAAGTATCTCTCTCTCTCTGCTTGTGTGTGCCTGCTCGTCTCTCTCGCTCTCTGTTTAGAGACAACTGACAAATATGTAGAATAAGCACAAATTTAAGAAACACAGGAGCAGGAAAATCAAAAAGGTTGGCAAGCAGGATGCATATTCTATCATGTATCAGAATCAGATCATTTATATCATGTATAATACATCATTTATATCGTTTATGTGTTTTCACAGCAGGTTCGCTCACGGTGGGCGGAAAAAATAGAACAGACGCCGAAACGATCGCTGCAGAGCGCGAACCGGCCGTGGAGCTCCGCTGCGCAACGTCTCCTGTGTGAACAGCCCAATTGGTTAACATGGGCACAGAACAAAAGTGGACAGCAATTTGCGGCGCTTTGGGGCGCGCCCGCCTCCTATGTGAACCTGGCAGCAGGGAGTAGCAGAACGCTGTACACACACTGCCCTGTTGTCGCACTGGTTCGCTCTTGCACATCAACACAACTGATAGGAAATACGGCTCTTTTTAAAACATTGTCATTCTTAAAGTATAAAATAAAATGGGGTATTGGACCGTTTTTAACGGCAGGGTATCGGGGTACCTTCTTGGTATCGGTACACCGTGCAACGCTAAAAAAGCATTTGTAACCAACCCAGGCATTTATTAAGGTAGCACAGAAACAGCCAAGACAGAGTTACAGAAAAAGTCGTTGATATAAGCAAGTACTGACAAAAACATAGTGTAAATATTGTCATTCTTAAAGTATCGGTACTCTGGGGGCAGATCAGCAGCTACCTTCCCGCACTCACTGAACTTATAGTGAAAGGTGACCCTTTACACAACATGGGAGAATACTTAAACAGCAGAATATAGGTCATAAGACTGACTCAGTTGCTGCAGTGTCAGAAGGAAAACAGACTGAACAGCTAGATCTCTAAGTTGCTGTGTCTCCTAGTGTGATATTCTAGGAAACATTTTAGTTTCATCAGAAGAAATACTTGTCTTTATTGGCATTTCCTGCTGAGCCCATTTTCTCTCAAGGAAATTACTCATCACCTCATTTTTGCATGTGAGTGCGTAGGAAGACAGGTCCACTACATCCGCACTGCAATGGTAACCTGGTAACCACAGACTTAATGAGTGCACGTGTGACAAGTTGATGGGGGTTTGGTGGTTTAAAGTGCTACAAGATGGAAACAAAGGTGAGGAAAAAAAATACTTAGCTCATTTAGAAGAAATGGGTCATTTTCTACGAAGGTCATACACAACAGATTTACAATAATTAACCTTACTGAAATGTGCTTATAACAACTAAGAAGGAAAGATACTCTTCACTTCACCTTTTCTCAGGGTAATCAAGGTTTCCTCGTACCTGCCTTCCCAAATCTGGAAGCTGCAGGCTCCAAAAATACATGAAAATTCAACTAATACCAGGAATATCTGATTGAATGTACAACTCAAGCAAAAATGTACTGAATGAAATATTTAAATCTAAATAATGCCTGTAGATCTGATAAGTCCTTGCACTTTTTGGAATAAAATGGTTCATATAAATCATATAGATTAATCCCGGTTGAAAGTGTTAAGCCCAGGTCAGACCAAAGATTTGCAACAACACAAAACCGTTTTAGAACGTCGCAGGGAAAAGTTGCAGTGCTGTGAACTGGCCGTCTCAGATCGACTCAAGCTGGCTGATGGCGTCGCCTGCGACTCAGCTTGTCAAATCGCCAGTGGCTGGTTTTAGAACATAACTTGTTTCAACAGCCAATCAGCTTGTAGAAAAGTCAGCTGGTCATCTCGACCCTCTCGTTTTTTTTTTATGTTTTCACCGTTTCATCAATACTAAAAATGCAACTGTAGCAAGTAACTCACTATCACTATCCTCATTCATATTTTAAAAGATGCCACAAATTATATCCAGCTGCAAAAAACGCCTGAAAAGCCGGCAGTTACAACGGACGTACAAAGAGTCGTTACTATGGAAATGATATGCAGTCTCGTCTAGTCGCTTTGGTGTAAACTGGCCGGTTTCAGAACATTGCAGACCTGGCACATTGCGAGCAGTTGCAGGTTTCAACACTTCTCGTCACGAATCTTTCGTCTGAACTGGGCTTAAGTAAACAAGCCGCTGTTGCTGAAGTGGCGTCTCACTTGTAAACCTGCGCAGTAACACTGTGTGGATGTATGTAAAGGATTGTACTCTTTTACCCATTTTGGTGCAAATTCCGGTGCAAATTCCACCTTTACAATTTTCTGTATTTTAGATTTTTATTAAATGATGCATTTCACCTAATTATAATGCAAGGAATCCCAGATTGCAAGTTTGCTGAATTTTAATCATACACTAGCAAGTAATGCCGGCTGAGGTTTACAAATTAGAACATTCACATCCAGATTGCAGAGGCCGGACAAAAGCAGCACGCTGATTTTTTTCAAAGCCTGTGTCATAACCGCTTTCTCAGTAGTGTTTAGAGACTGAACTTCCACATTGGGTATCCTGTCATAGGCATGGGTGGATCCAGGGGCAGGGCCACAGGGGCGTTGGCCACAGCTGAAATCTGATTGGCCCCTGAGGTGAGCCTGTTTGCTTCAGAGCACTTCATTGGCTGAATTTTGAAAGATGCGCAAAGTTGCTCAAATTCAGGGATTTGTGATCTTGTAAGTGTATATTATACTGAAATGTACAACACAATACAGAGAAATTGCTTTACTCAGCTCTGTGTGTTGTGTCCATAGACTATAATAAAGATGGACGGACTATTCAGGCTTCCCAACGTTCTATAAAACAAAGCTATCAAGAAGGCAAAAATGGGAGAAGCGTCTGCACAATAGGTGTAGGGATTGGGGGGGACTTGTACTTGTCCTCCCCAATAAATAACATTGTTGTCTGGCGCCTACATTTTGTGTTCGCCTTTTCAAAGACAATTCAGCCCCAAGTTGATTTTCTGTTAGGTAGGTTTTGTGGTGTGTGTGTGTGTGTGTGTGTGTGTGTGTGTGTGTGTGTGTGTGTGTGTGTGTGTATATATATATATATAGCCAAAATAAAGGAAATTAAGTGTCTAATACAAGACCCCCACATATTACCGGGCCCTTCTGTGTAAAGTGTGGCCCCTAATTTACAAAAAGTCTGCCCCTGGTCAGAGGGAGCATTGCCAGCTGTGACCAACCCAAACATATCTGCTTTCACAGTCACTCAAACAGTTTTTGACAGGAAGATACTGAGCTGCATTAATTTATGATGTTTATTCACCACTACCCAAGGATAGGCATTTTAGAGTGTGTGTGTGTCCACTCACCACTCCATGACAATAAGCAGGCACTTCCTGCTCTGATAGAGGTTCTCATAGACATCAATGATGCGTACTATGTTGGCACAAGGTGAGGCCCTCCAGTGGAGCTCCACTTCCCTACGGGCCTTGGCACAATCCTGAAGCATCTGGACAGAAGGACAGAGAGGGTGAGGCTGATTAAAATCAAATATAAAGATGGTGGTTTAATAATAAAACATACTACAAGTTAGCATTACTGTTTAATTGTTCAATTCCTTCACATAATAATTAATGGGCAATGTGAAATAACTGAATCCCAGGTAATCACCTGTCTCATGGTGGGGTTAATCAGGTGTTTCATGTCACCTAGTACAATACATAATCAAAATTATGTATTGTACTAGGTGACATGAAACCAATTACAGATCACTAGATTGCACTACTAATTCACAACAATGGTAAAGATAAAAGACAGAAGTGCAGTGCTGCCATCAGCTGGCAGAATGTTGAAAAGATGTTTTTCCAATCCAGTCTTGTGTGAATGTAGCACCCTCTTTGTGTGTCACTAGGTCAATGCACCATTCAAGAAAAGCACCTGCAATTTTAATAATTGTGTCATAATACATCTATTCATTGCTGCTACATTATTAATACCTGACAGCAAAATGTTACTCTTACTCACCACCCTACACCAGGAAGTCAAACTAGAGGGTCAGTTGCAGAGAAATGTTTCTGAAACACTTAAAAATTAAGTATGCTGCTCAAGGTCACTCAGGAACCTTATGCTACCTGGCATGACTCAGGCCTTATGGCCAGGTGAAATTAAATTCAGTATGGCACTGGTCTCAATATTGAATTTTAACAAGCAATTTTGTGTGGGTATCATTCCCCCCCACTGGAACCCAATGTTATGTTCATCGACATAGTGGAGAGCAAGCAAATCAAAAAAGGCTTGGTCATCTGAAGGCATTCATTTACATGTTACTTCTAAATATGATTTCAGGACTTTTTTTCTCCTTCGCATTATGCCTTTTAATTGTCCTTTGTGGACAATGGGCTTTGGGCTGCACTTTGATAGAACGCAGCCTAAAAAAGGTAATAAGGTAACAAGCTTTTTCCCTTGTATTTCATGAGACAAAATAGAATAAGCAAACCTTTCATGCCATATACTGCCCATAACTTAAGGAATCCTATGCACAAAACCAGCTGCTAATGTGTGAGGGGTAATTAATAAAAATGTCTCAACAGGATCTTTGGTGCCATATCAATATAAGGAGTCAGGGTCACAAATCATTACAAGCCTTCATTTCTAGAAATAAGACAGCCTATGCAAGTTTTTTTGAAAATGTAAATAAAACTTGCGATACCCACTAATGCTCAAACAAGACTGTAATGAGAATTTATTTTCAATTTTCCATATCATATACTATCGTCCTTATTTTTTTGTGCTATTTACCTGGCCAGCAGAAGCAAAGGTCACACTTTAGAGTTTTCCTTCCCTTTTAATACCAGGTATAAAGACACTGACAACTCGTGGATTTTTACAACTTCTCAGTAGAACAGCTGCTCAAAGTAAAAGTTGTGAAGCAGCGACAGTTTAATGTTAAATAAGCGCTAGTGTTTGTTTACAGATTAAATTAGATGATACAATAAATACCACAAGTAAAACCCTAAAATATCCTTGTCAGTCAGTGGAAGGAATTCAGCCTTTTAGCTGAGACATTCCAACCCTGCCCACGGTCACAACACAACAGTAGGCTTCGTTCCAGCAGGCAATGAGAGCTGGGAGAGCCAGAGTATCCAGACTGCTGTCTGGCCTCGCATGCAACACTGTCAGTGCATTTACATGCACATAAGAAACCAGGTTATACAGGATATCAGACAACGCGTTTACATACACTGTGGTAACCTGATTACTGTGAAGTTGCAGGTCAGTACCTCCAACCTTATTTTTGGAAGCATTTCTTCTAACTATCAGGTGATAAAAGACGCTGCTTTCTGATTTGATGTGTGTGTGTTTTCAATGCACATGCGTACATGGAAAAATCCAATTAGAAACATGTATATCCATGGCCGAGAAATCGGCTTTATCCAGGAGTAATCTCACTGGGGATATCAGGTTTTCCTAATCCCTACCCCGATTACAGTAAACAGGGTTCTCACAGCATGATATTTAAGAAAGCAGGTAACTGCAGAAAGCTGACTGTAACCTGTCGGCACGTAAATGCACTGACTGTTCTTGCCTGACTCCTCCACCCGGCTCTAGCCATTGTCAGATTATGTTCTTTTACTTAGTCCACTGAAAGCACTCCACCCTGTTCAAACCAGGACACATTTCAACCTACAAAGTGTCTCAATTCAAAGCCATCTGAGCTGAAACCAGAAAGTCAAACAATGCTCAAGTTCTCTGTTCATGCACCTGTTTTTTTTATTTTTATATATATATATATATATATAAAGGCTGTCCTGTTTCTACATTTGTTTAAGTTAAACATAAATTTAAATGAAACGGCTGGGTGTTAAAATCAGTACAAGTTATTGAAAAACATTTGAAGCAATGGTTAAAGCGGTGCATAATAACCACAATTCTAACCTGTTGATCAGAATCCTTTTTAACACTTTGGAAAGTATACTGGCTAGGGTTATAGGCCTATTGATCACTACGATTGATTTTACCAGTTTTATGTTTCATAGGAGAACTGACAGCACTAAGATAACCGAATCTGATATAATGCCATGAACTAAATAAACAGTAAAACAAGGCAAGAAGAGTTGTTGTTCATGTTTTTGACCAGAATATTTTACACCTTAAGCAGTAACATGAGGTGCACATGCCTTAATGTCATCTAGCTTTATTATAGCTTCAAATATTTCAGCAGACCTTTTTATTCCTTCAGTGAAGGCAGCGGGAGCAACAGTAAAATTCTGAATAAACAACTTCAAGACTATTACAGCTTCTGCCATGAACTTCTTTTTCACTACATTAATATTAGATGGTAGGGGGTTTTTACTGGGTTTCTGACCCAATTCCAAATTTTCATTACAATTACTCCTTTTTAAGACAAGTGAATCAGATCACAGTACTCTCGATTTCTTATAATTAAGCTGAGAGCATATTCAAAGGATCAATTTTCCAGCCTTAAACCACAGCACTCACAGCAGCATGGCACATGACAATTCCAGCCATTTTTTAATAAGAAGGGGCTACTAAAAGGTCATTTCATTGTTTCTCTGTGTCACTCTTGCATACAAGTTCTCTGAATGCTTTATCGCTTTGACATTTGGTTTTGAGAGTTCACTATAGGCGTCTCTGCGATTGTGCTGCCCACGTTCTTGCTGTGCTGCAATATGTTTAATCTATCAAGTCAATTTATTGGAAAACGCTACAGAATTCATATTGTTCTTTTGATGAAGCATTGTTTTGCAGGTTTGGTATTCTGACAACATAGCTTGTGACAATGAACTTGGTTCTGATTTGGATCAATTTGAAGTAAACAACCTAAGAAAGAAAAAGGAAATAAGAAAGGAAAGAAACTATCCACGAAAGATAAGACAGGTGGACAGACAGGAAAGACAAGACATCACAGACAAGAGATAACCTTGAACAGGAGTGATAACATGCTGTTTTACTTCTTATACATTTTTGTAGTTATGTACTGGCATGTTACAAAATAGATGAACTGTTCAGGTGAGAAGCAAGGGTTTGAGGGGTGAATGACTGACCAATAAAAGTGACTGTCTTTGTTACTGGGAAAACTTGGTATGACGTGGGCGTGTACTACTCTCTGCTTTATCTCAACAGTGAACACACAGCACAGTTCAACCACCCCTTTGGGACAGAACAAACAAGGGTGGGTCTTACTTTCTGCGTCACAGCAGAGTGAAAAATGTAACTGGGCCACAAAATTATTATATACTACATATTACCATAAACGTGATAATTCATTTATAGAAAATATTGTTTCACTAGTGGGAGGCATATATATTTCCGCTACAGATATGAAACAGATTTATAAAAGCTCAAACTGCAGGAATGAGCAACATTTTTTTCTGAACAATAATATTAAAAATTCGCAAATAATGACATTACGGCACAAACAGCTTGATGACTTCTCTCTCCAAGAAACTGTTGGTGTGGCTCCCAGCAGGCCACAACAATTTAGAGAATGTACAATTTGCCAATCACTACAAAGCTAAAGCACTGTATGAAACATGATTTCTGTTGTTTCTGACTTTAGCACACTGTCCAACATTCTGTATAAACAAAACTCTGATCTTTCAAATGATTCTCCAAAGCCCTGTTTTAATTTTAAAATGTTTTAATAATAATTTATTTGAAATATTGTTCAAATGTCTCATTGCACATTGGGTTTCTTTTCTCTTCGTGAATTTAAGGCCAAAAATCAACACACTTACAAGTATAGTTTGATTCCAAGTGGCTTCCAGTCAATCAAAGCATGACTAATGCTTCCTAATCGTTGCTAGCTAGTAGCCTTGTGGTAGGTAATGTACAACTTTTGGATTTGCTCAGTTACGCACGGGGCAGTTTATGCTTTGAGATTGTTACCCTGACAAAGTCACTGCTCTGATCTCCAACTGTCAAAGAAGTAGTAAGAAAGAGAAATAAATATATATGTATGTATGTATGTGTGTATGTGTGTATGTGTGTGTGTGTGTGTGTGTGTGTGTGTGTGTGTGTGTGTACTAGAAACGAGAATCATGTGCCAAAAACTAATATTAGCACATCTAAAGATAGCAGACTTCCCTCCACAAACAAAGACTTCACACTGTCTTTTTAATACATGCGCAGACGTATAAGCACGCAAGAACGCCCCCCGCCGCCGCCCCCCCCAAATCACCTCTCTGCTGGTGCTTGTGTGACTGCATAGCCCCCCATCTGCTGTTGGCCCTTTGAGGCTAAACAGTGAAGCTTGTGGAGAAGGAGGGAGATTGGGGGGGAATGGGCACACAATACGACTTCCTCTAACCAACACAAAAGCTGGTGGGAGGGATGGGGGTAAGCTGATGGAGCACCCATCCTGCACCTGCCACTCATGAGCCGAGGAAAAGTCCAGGGTTGATAAAAAGCAGAAAAAAAGGTGATGGAGAGTGAAATTCTGTGGAGATTATAGAGGGGTGACCGGTTAAGCGTGGCTGAATCAGAAAAGCCTCTTAACCTGACAAAAAGGGTTAAAACGACACTCTACCAGAAGAGGTGTCTCTGTATGTGTGTGTCAATATGACATGATCTGATTAAAAGACATCTGGTAGAGCTGACAAGACCATTACATATCTGTGTGTGTGTGTGTGTGTGTGTGTGTGTGTGTGTGTGTGTGTGTGTGTGTGTGTGTGTGTGTGTGTACACACCCCTGTCCACCGACGAAAGCGCCTACAATGGGCACGTGAGCATCAGAACTGGACCACGGAGTAATGGAAGAAGGTGGCCTAGTCTGATGAAACACGTTTTCTTTTACATCATGTGGATGGCCAGGTGCCTGTGTGTCGCTTACCTGTGGAAGACATGGCACCAGGATGCACTATGGGAAGAAGGCAAG